>CM062817.1:1613931350-1614100637 GCA_031772625.1 Pinus tabuliformis | reverse complement strand
TTTTATATTTTCTTATTTTTTTGTTAGCAATCGTTATAACCTTTCCCATGATGGAACAAAATCACAATTATGGTGACTCTACTTATTGCCTTTGGATAGCCACCTCAGATGCAATAATTTCCTTAATGCCCATGAATTTTTCATAATGAGTGTTTACTGTTAATAGCTCAAAATTGTCTAGCACTTATAGTGTCACTGTCACAAAGATGTGACTTCACATCTGCCTAAAACTTCCCTTCCTTCCCAACATGACTAAATATTCGCTGATGTATATACCCTTTTCCTTAGGTTCATGTGCCAAAGTCATCAATCATAATCATGCAGTTTCCATGCAACCTCTCAAGTAACAGGGATATATCAAGGCATCATTAGAGTCATCATAATCATAATCAGTTGCCATGACTTGCCTTCATCAATAGACATTGGGCAAGAAGAGTCATCGGGTCATACTGCCAAGGATTCTATAGCTCCCTCTAAAGCCTTGCTTCACGTGATCATCTAGCTTTCAATCATGAGCTTCTCATGCAAGGGATGAGACTTTCCACGAGGCAACTGCAACAACAAACTTCTAGGAAGCTTGCTTTAGATCAAGAGAGTAAACTCTGAAGAATCATCATGGTCCTTCTTCAACCAGAGTGAAGAAATCCTCCCATGAGATGTTACGTGTAACATACCCGATAGGTCAGAATGGACCAATTGAAGAATATCGATAGTTTGGCTCTCACTTGAAGGGAATGGTCCCCTTTTAAGTTTCCCATTGCACAACCCTGACAAACACCTTCATGATTCATGTTGAAATCAGGCATACCTATGACCATTTTCCTTACCCCAGGTAAAGCTTTTTAATGAAGGTGGGCAAATCACCGGTGCCATAATTTAGATTGAAGTGAAGCATCGCAAGTCAAGGCTCCCAAAGGACTTCCTCCAACTTGATAGAGACCATCAATCCTAAATCCAAGTGTGAATGCATCTTTAGGGTTTCTTTGCCAAATAGGTACCTTTCCATCAATGAATGCTACCTTGAAGCCTTTATCTTCCATTGCAGAAATAGACACGAAGTTCTTCTTCAAATTGGGCACATACAATACTTCTTGTAGATGAATGGTTCGACCTTGATTTAGGTGGAGAGTTACAGTACCTATCCCTTTCACAAGGTAGGTGCCATTATCTCCAAGTATGGTATCCAAATTAGTCTTCTCCTCAATCAAATTTGAGAGGGCCTCTTTGTACCCAGTGAAGTGCCTTGAGGCTCCATTATCAATCAAACAATGATACAAATTATCCGGAGGAGAGGTAGTAGATAGAGTGGAAATAAGATAAAACAACTTTTGTTTTTCTATAACATTACTTTCCCCAATCCTGGAATTTCTCAATCTTTGGGAGGTGGCCCATTTCCATATCAAGCAGCAGGAGCATTCCTTTTTCCTTTATTATTGAACTTGTTGTTCCGTTGATTGCCATTGCCTTTGAAATTCTTGTTGTCATCCCTTGGAGAATTCTTCTTGTGAGGACACTCTCTAGCATAGTGGCCGAATTTATTACAATTGAAGCACCTTCCTTTCCTTCCTTCTTGAATCCTTGCTTGAACCCTTGACCCTGTCTCCTTGGACCAACATTATTTTTTCTTCTTTGCATGAGCGAAGAAAGCAACAGGTTCATTTCCATTTGAAGGCTTTTCTCTTTCCATCATCCTCGTCTCCTCTTGAGTGCATCTAGCCAATAATTCATTGAAACTAGGAATCCAGTCATTGTTGAGAATGGTTGTGTTAAACACATCCCATGCTCTTGAAAGACCCCCAAGTGCAATGAGAGTGAGCTCCCTGTTAGCAATAACTTCTCCAATAGATAGAAGGTCATTCTTGATTTGTGTGATCCTCATGAAGTAGGATTGGATAGTGGTATATCGGGCAACCGTGCAAATATCTCATCATAGTCCACTCCTTCCTTTTGAGAGAAGCCTCGAGCAATGAACCTTCTGCCATGGGCAGTAGTACAGGATGCAGCAGTGCAGAGAATGTTTGGCAGGGAAGCTTAGCATCAACACAGGGACCGATGCTGGATGATCATGGTGATACTCAGTGAGGAGTATCACTAGAGCATAGTCCTCGCTAAGAGGGATTGTTGATTTCTGGTAGCATCGAATGTGCTCTAGCCACGAAAATTGGTGGAGAAGCTAAAGCACATGAGATCTCCAAGACCCAGAAATGGTTTGGGCAGATTCTAACCGGTTTGGGAGATATTAAAATAATTAATATTTTTAATGAAGTTCCTAAGTCTAAATTTAGGAAAAATAAAATATTAATAGGTATAATATAACACTGGGTAAGAATGGTCCAAAAGTCATGGATCAAGCCAAATCTAATCTTAGCCATTGATTAGAGATTTAATATCGACAGTTGATGGACCAATGAGAAAAGTATAAGAAGAGGCTTGAGGGTCAGTTGGAAGACACATTGAGGGAGACCAGTCAATTCGATTTCTAGAGCAGGGTTAGCTGAGAAATTCGAACTAGTGGTCTGGAGAGCAATAGGAGGCAGCAAGTATGGAACAGAGAGTCGGGATCAGCGCTAGAAGACTAGCACAGAGGCAGGAAAGGCAGACGTAGAGCCTCTCAGGCAGACGCAAAGGCAACAGTAGACTGTGCAATCACTAAAGGGCCTGCGTGGGTGATGTAGAGAGGCCCAAGGCTGGCGTAGACAAGCAGGGGCTGGCGTAGAGTGCCATTTTGAGGTGACTACGGACTTGTCCTTCGATCTAGGCACCACATCCCAGACATCATTTTTCATGATAGATTCATATTCCTCATTCATTGCATCCTTCCAGACTTGGTGCTTTACGGCTCCTTCGAACGTACATGGCTCAGATGGAGGCAGGAGGAGGTAGAATGGAATGTAATGCCCGTGGGGCTTTTTGTACACTTTCGAACACGTCTTTTGGGAGTTGGAATATAAGAGGATTGAACAATAGTACTCATAGCAACTAAGTATGGCTTATCATGAAGCTAGTTGGTTGAGGAAGCTCTTCAATGAGCCATTTGAGCATGTGTTGATAACCACCATTATATATTGCGATATTCTTGAGTGGGATTCATTTTCAGAGAATCCATGTTCCACTACAGCTCCAAGTATTGGGTACTGCTTTATCTTGATATGGTACATTGGAGGGCTGCCAAGCTCCATCATGTTGAAGAACTTCATAAATGTACTTTTGATATTCAAGAAAAGAAATATTATTTTTGTTATATTTATCAATGAGTTTCTTGCTAATTGAAGTAGGACAAGCACATATTTAAGTGCTTCTAGGAAGTCAAAGAGTCAATGTATTTATTGAAGACCCTTAAGGGCATGTTACACTATGCATTAACTTGTATAAGAGTCAAAGGAAATCCCTCCAAGCAAAGTCAAGTCCTCTCCATACAACGACATCATCCAAGGAGCACAATTGATGAAGAATTTCCAAGTCGGCCTAAAGACATCAAGTCAGCCTAAAGGAGGGATAGTTCTCTATATATAAAGGTTGCCCACTCCTCATAACGAAAAGCAAGCATCTCTGAAATCAGCGAAGACAAGGAGCCAAGATAAGAGTGAAATAGGACGAAGATAAGGAGCCTCTAGTGCATCAAAGAGGAAGAAGTCTAAGCGAAGGTTGGAGGACTGTTTCTAGGGAAAAACACAGTCACACGTGAGAGAAAAGGAGGGCTTACTGTGGTCATAACAGCAGAAATACAACAGTCTCATAGACTTGAAACCTAAGTCACCTGACACAGGGATTCGGGATTCGTAGGATTCGGGATTCGTGGTGTCGGATTCGACATGTTGACCCCCCGAAACAGGACATGTAGGATTCATTATATATTATTTTATTAATATATATATATATATATCTATATATATATATATATATATATATATTAAAAATTAGATATTTCTTACACAAATTTTAATTAATGATACAAATTTATTGATTTCAAACATAGATCTTCATCTATAGCATGCATAGTACATACAAAATTCAAATACATGTCAATGGTACTGGTCACATAAATCATGATTCATAATTCATAACTAAAAGACAACTTACAACTACAAGATAGTAAGATAAACACACTGACAACTGTAGTTTTCTCATTAAGTCATCAAATCAAAATGTGTTACATAGGTAGTGTTGGTGCAATGCCAATGGCAAATAGAAATAGAAAATATAAAACAACTACAGGTATACAAGCCTCAAGGCATCAATCCTCATCATCAGCATCAGAATCAACATCAATGTCCTCATCATCATGGTCCCCACTGCTCTCCTCTGCATCCTCCTCCTCCCCTGTATCCATAGTCGCCTCTGCATCTGCTGGTGTGGAGGATGACCCCTCTAAGTCATCAAATCTAACAGGCTCTAGCACTGGATCATTGAGATCCATGTTGGCCAATGCCAACTCAACACTGGTGTCCAGACCCATATCATCAGGAAAGACATCCCACATCTTTGTCTTTCCCCTCAACCACTCTTCCCTCTGCCTGTAAATAAGACGAAGGTTGGTGTGCACATACACCATTGTCTCTGCCCTGGACTACTCAAGCCTGCTCTTCTTCACACTATACAAATTCCCATATGTGCTCCAATTCCTCTCGCAACAAGAGGATGAAGTCACCTGAGAGAGGAGCCTCATGGCTAACTGTTGAAGAGGAGGGCTTGTTGCCCCATGATTTGCCCACCAAGAATAGGGCTTCTTAGCCCCCTGTCTCTAATCACATCATAACCTCCAAATCGACCACTGCCAGTGGAAATCTTTGCAAAGGCATCCTCCACCTCAGCAAGCAATGCACTATCCTGAAAAATCCGCCTGAATGCCTCTTTCCTCCCCTGTGAGATTTCACCATCCATGTGAAGAGGGAATCTGTGGGAAGGTCCACCATTCAGCCACTCATGGCTGTAGTATTTGGGGTTCAATGGGTGAGCCAAACAATGTAAAGGTGTACAATTCTTGTCCCATCTGCTGACAAGAATATTCTGTATAGTATCACAGAAGGCCTCTGGTGATGTTTCATACTCGAGGCACTCACTCTGTAGAATAATGCTCCTCACATACTCAATCATGGAATCTCATCCCTCATAAACCTCTCCTAGGATGGGTTGTCTGTATCTGCAAATCGAAGCAAAGAAATGATAGGGTCCATGATTCGAATAATTAGATCTACCCTCTCCCACCAAGCATCATCTAGCACTATGTCCTTCACTCTTTTAAAGGCTACTTGATTTGTCTTTCTCCAAAAAGACCAAAACTCAGAAATAACCATGGCCCCAAGAGCGGTCTTGACCTCCCTCAACCTCTTCAACATCATGAATGAAGAGGCAAACCATGTATCAGCAATCTTCAGCAATGATAGATTGGTGTACTCCTTGTAGATAGTGAGGGCATTTCTTTGATTTTGCACAAAGTTACGGATATGTCTTGCATCCTCAATAATCCTTCCAATTTAAAGCACATCAGAACAACGGATTTCAGTGCTAAGTTCAATGAATGGACAATGCAAGGTGTCCAAAAGACTTGTGGATATTTAGCTTCCACAATCATGCCAGCAGCCTTGCAAACAGGTGCATTATCTGTAATGATTTGCACACAAGAATCAACACCTACATCTTCAATAACTTTAATAAATAACTCACCAATAAATTGTGCATCCTTGTATTCGCCAAGTGTATCCACTGCTTTCATGAAAACTGGACCACTCAAGGAAGACACCATGAAGTTGATGATTGGGTGTCGTGCTGGATCTGTCCATCCATCAGAAACAATGCTAACCCCAGATGTTGGCCATGATGCTACAATAGGCTCAAGCATTTTTTGCACCTCTTTTTTTGCCTTCGTCAACAATGTGGTCAGCTTCTTTGACCCAGGAGGCACATACCCTGCTGGAGCCCCTTGAGTTAGAGCTCGGCACATCTCAATAAATAGAGGTGAGCGTGCAACATTAAATGATATGAAGTTTTGATAGAAGAAGAAGGCAATGGTGAGATCAAGCTCTTCCCGTCTCTCTTTTTGGAAAATCTTGTCCATTGGACCAAGTGCTCTTTTTTTTTGTTGCTTGTCCCCCAGTAGAAGTAGAACTCTCAAATGGAAATTTGGTGGTGGCTTTCCTCAAAAATGGAAGGGGGTCTTCATTCTTGGGTTTTCTTGATTTTGAAGCCACATGTTCCATAGCAACAGTGACTCCTTTTCCAATTCTTTTCTCTTTTGTAAAGAAACAGCTTTACAAGCTCCAATCCCACAACCCAGTAAAGCCAACAAATGTGCTTTCACACAGTAATATGTGCTTTTGAAATAAATGTGACAAAAGTTGCATTTCCGTTGCACATATTTGTCCCATCCTCTCTTGTGACATATTTCCACAATGGATATTTATCATTGTCTTTAGGTCCTCCTCTTCCCTCAACATTACTTGTAGCAGACTCTGATGATATTGGGGGAGGAGGGGCATCTCCACCCATGACATTCTTGCCCTTCCTTTGCCCCCTAATTGCTGCCTTTGATTGAGCCATGAATACTGTAAAACAAATGAACAAAACATGCACAAATTTGTAAACAAAAAATCATATACAAACTGCTGTAATAGAATAAGAAATGCAAAAAAAAGAGCTGAAATGCACTTACTTGATGCTTGAATCTCCTTGCCAAACGCTCTACTCCCTTAACTCCTTGCTCCAAAACCTTCTCCACTTGCCAACAACTCAAACAATGCTTGCTAAATGATAAACAGCGTGGCTGTAATGAGCAAATGCGACCTTTTCTAACCCGCGCAGGTCACTTTTCCGCCAAACGAAACCCGGAAAACAGGACACGATGTCAAAAATCGGGACATGCTAGTGAATTTCGTGACACGCTTGGGATTCGACATGTCATGATAGGATTCAACGTGTCATGTTTTTTGGACACGTTTTTTGGGCAAATCGTGTCCGACACACCAGATTTAGACACGTGGCACCTATATAATGAATCTGGTTACTTAGCTTGAAACTTAGTCCTATAAGGCCTCCCACTAGAGCGAACAAGAGACTCTCTCATATGAAGGAGAAAGGAACCAAATACACCACGAAACCTCCCACACGTGGGAGAATTTTGGGCTACAAGACTGTCATATCAAGTTTGCACCTATGCATTGAAGAAAGAGCTCGGTTGGCCAAGAAAAAGGAAGAAATTATCTTTAGTGAAGGGCCTCACTAGAGACCAAGAATAAGTGTCTCTTCTAGGGCAAGTACAACAAGGACTACCAACAAGTTGTAAGGAGGAGGACAAAGTGTCGGGGAACGAAGTGTAGAAAGGAAGGATTGACTTGTGCTTGGAGAACATTCTTGTCTAGGGTCTAGGTTTGGGCATTGATCAATAGAAGCTTCAATAAGAGAAACTTACAAAAGGGTTTTCCTCTCTAAGAGAGAGAGGTGTCAACCCTGTCAAAGAGCCAACATCTTGTGTTCTTGTTTCTTGTGTTTTGGTAGCAGTTTGATGAAGTAAACACACACTAATAATAATAAGAAGAAGATCAAAGATAAATTGTAAAAGTGCTTCACAAATTGTTATCAAGTCTAGAAGAATCCTACTATACATAACTGCCCTTGATTCTTCAACACATCATTGTTGGTTGGATAAGCAAATTACTGTCATCCTTACATAGCCTCTTGGTAAGGTCAAGATTATCTTTCTTCAGAGAGAGGCTAGGACTCGTGGATAGACCCTACTAGGAGGGTCCCGATTGAACATTGAGCTATGGGAGCTCTTGGGGGCCTAGTGTACTTCTTGGAGCTATGTACGACCATAAGGTGAGTGGTTCACCTTCCCCTGTAGGTATGTTGCGTACAGGGTGAGTGGTTCACCTTCCCCTATAGCTAATGATATATGCATAGGATGAGTGGTTCACCTTCTCCTATGGCATATGAGTAGGATGAGTGGTTCACCTTCTCTTGCGGATACCCCAGTGAGAGATGCATATAGGCATCTGTTGGTTGTCACATGTGGACATGTCGGTGGGATGTGGTTCATCCTTTCCCCACATGTAGGATGCTCATTCCCTACGATCGATGGTTGACATGTTGGTGGGATGTGGTTCTTCCTTTCCCCACATGTAGGATCCTTCCTACGATTGTTGGTTGGCATGCATGTAGGACGTGGTTCATCCTTTCCCTACTCTCAGTGGTTTGCATGTGCGTAGGATGTGGTTTATCCTTTCCCTACGATGGTTGTGACATGTGACTGTAGGATGTGATTTATCCTGTGGTTGTGAGCAAGATGTGATTTATTTTTTCCCTGCTATTGCCCCAACATCATCCTACCCATGTAGTCTGAGACACATGGGAAGTACCTCTCATCTGGCCAATGAGTTGGGAAAAGTGGTTAGGGACCATAACACTACCGATGGACGCATCATGTACTGCCGTACTCCCTATGACTAGGATGCATGGTGTTCAACAACTTGATTTGGGATCAAATCCAATTGGGGTTCTACCCCTGGACTGACTTTTGTCAGTGGAGAGTGGCAAGGTCTTGTGACTCACTCTTGATCAATTCTTCTTCATTGTTACATCAGTGTTTAGCAAAGTAGAGACGAGATGCAGAGATGGTATATGATGACTAAATGGCATGATGATGGATGGATTGGAAAGTGGAATTCTCCCTAGTTGAGAGGGAGTGTTAAAATTGGCAACTAGGGCCAAATTCCACTACTGGACAACTCATTTGATGAAGATGATTATTGCATTGAATTCCTCTTTTCAAGAGGACCAAAATCAACCTAAAGATGATCAAATTTGGATAAGTAGAAATGTGTTTTTGAATTTATGCCCACACATGCACAAATTGTCAAGGTTGACCACATCTTCATGTAGGCTCATGAAGCCCAAGAGACATGTCACTTCACCCTCAACGATTTGTATAAATAAGAGAGACCTCCAACCTCATTTGGCACCTCACTCACTCACACATCTTTCTCTCTCCTCATCTGATTGGTTCGTACAACTTATTGGGCATCTCTTTTCCTCACACGTGTAGCAGCAGAAGGACAAATTACAAGGCCGAAATTTCAGAGATTGTTGCAAATTTGACTAGCGTTGACCAGGGGTGGTTTGACCTTCTTTGACTGCGGTTTTGTACCAGAATTTCGTTTTTGGTAGGCCGCATCTATTGGCTCAAGAAAAAAGGAATTTTGTTGACTTTGACCATAGACCAATCGCAAGGTTGACCACAAAGTTGACTGTAGAGTTGACCGCAAAGTTTGACCAAGTTTTACTATTGTTTTCATGATTGTTTTGGGCTAACTTTGACCACTTCAGAAGGCCGAGTTTGACTGCCTTTGACCAAGCTCCATAGAGGACTATTTGCTGCTACATTGACCATCGTTGACTTTCTGGTTAGGGCATAATTTGACTGTTGTTGACTATAGATTTGACAAGGCTATTTTGACTTTGATTTGGCAAGTCAATTTTGACTTTTGTACTCTCTCTCATCACTCTCCGCTGAACATTTGATATAATAATAATAAGAAGAATTGATCAAAGGGTTTTTCCCATCTTGGGTTTATCTCTGGCATTCACCAACTCTGGTGTCCTCTTGTCTTGGCTTGTCTTCTGCATTTATGTTTGATGTTCTTTCATTAGTTACTGTCATATGATAATGGTCAATGTGATTGCTAATGGATTAATGAAGTAACGGACCTAAGCAAAGAAAGAGGACTTCCAGATGTTATTTCTCTTTGGAGCCACTTGTATTTCTTGATGAGTTAAAAGACCAAAATTTGTTGCTATGAACACTTATGAGGCTAAATATACAAAGCAACGAGCATGGCTTATTGTTAAAGCCATTTTGTTGAGGAAGCTCTTCAGTGAGTTACTTGAGCACATGTTAAATACCATATATATATATATATATATATATATATATATACTGTGATAATCAGAGTGGGATTGATCTTACAGAGAATCCCGTGTTCCACGACCGCTCCAAGCATATTGACATCATGTACCACTCTATTCGGAATATGGTACAGCGGGGAGCAATCAAGCTCCATCATTTAAGGATGAATGAGCAGGGTACTGACATCCTTACAAAGCCTCTTGGTAAGGTTATATTACCTTCAGAGAGAGGCTGAGAGTCGTGGAACGACCCGATTATGAGGGTGTGATAATTTTAGGATAACAATGGTATGTTCTATGCTTAGAGCAATTTTACTTCAATTTTTTATTAGCCCAATATCATATCCAGTATAGCAATCACATCAACATGATAGTAAAATGCAAATAGTGTTGATTTTGGGTAGCATTGGATGTGCTCTAGCTCCGAAATTTGGTGGAGAGGCTAGAATACATGAGATCTCCAAGACCCAAAAAATCGTTTGAAGAAATTCCACCCGAATGAGGATTTATTAAAATAATTAATATTTTTAATGGGTTCCTAAGTCTAAACTTAGGAAAATAAAAATATTAATGTGTATGAATAAAATATGGGTGAGAATGTTCTAAGTGACGAGGATCGAGCTAGTTCTAATCTTAGCCATTGATTAGGGACTTAATCTCGACCATTGATTCATCAACAGGAAGTATAAGAGGAGGCTTGAGGGTCAGTGGGAGACACACTGAAGACGTCAAAGAGTTCGATTTTTCTGGGGCGAGGTTTGCTGAGAAAATCGAGCTAGTGATTTGAGTTGCAGTGAGGGGCAGTTCGGCAAGGGATTTTCCATTCGAGGCCGAAGAATACATAGCAAAGAGGCAGAGCAGCGCCGGGGAGAGACAACGCAGGCCCTAGAAGGGCTAGCGCAAAAGCCGTAGAAGTTGACGTTGGGCATCAGAGGCAGCGCTAGGGAGATTCTATGGGGCAGGCTGAAAGCAGATTAGCAAAATCAAATTTCTCAGCAAGGGAGGCTCACAGTCGGGGTGACTTAGCTCTTAGAGGGGTGACGCGGCTCCTGGAGGAGTGACATAGTTCCAGAGCAGTGCTTGGAGCAGCCATCGCTGTCTAGCATAGGGAACAGCCAGAGTCACTGTAGGGTTGATCATCCATTTGCTGGTTTGCCGAAATATTTGTCTCCAGATAGAGGTACTACTGACGAGGAAATTCTCTGTTGGGTGAGCCATTTCTGGCACCCTAGTTGTATTCATGAAATCTACTTAATAATACAAAAGCCTAAATGTTGTGTTGGTTTTCCCGAATTGGGTTTTTCCGGGAACGATTGTCCAAAAATAATGGTGTCCCTTGTGTTATTGTCTTAGTTTATTTCAGTTCATGATCTGTATATTTGTGTAGGCTGCAATAGTGTTTACATCGATGTTTATGTAATTAAATAACTTGTTAATGCAAAGAACAAGTAGGAGATTGTAAACTAGTAATTGCAGTAGGGGTTTCTGATGTGTTAGATTCATGAATTTTCACATGGTATCAGAGCGTTTGCAGATCATAGGCAACTGAAGGCACCAGCTGAGAAATCCGAGAATTTGCAGCAGAGAATCAACTCTCCCGAGTGACAGCATTGTTCCAAAGCCAAAGAGGCAGAAGGAAGAGTGACGCGTGCAGGGAAGGTGACGCAAAGGCTCACACAGGGCCTGCATCAGCACTCTAAGCCCGGTGAGGGAGATGCAGGAGCTAAGAGGAGCCCACGCAGTAGCTGCGTCAACCGTCAGGGCTAGCGCAGAGGCAGAGGAAGGCAGATCAGGCTCACGCAGTGCCATGCCACCTTTTTGAGTCAGGAAAGATTGATAAGTTGGCTAGGAGGAGCTGATCTAGTCCACGCAATGATTGCACAGAGCCTGAAGGGCTCATATTCTTCGAGTTGCCGGGGCTAAGGGAGTTGTACAGATTTTGATTTGAGGAGCTAGTGGGACGTTATTTCTGTCGGTGCAGAACAATGTCTAAGGAGATTGAACCAAGGTAGAGGGAATCACTACCTCGACAGATTTATAGCCAAGAAATCTAGATCCGAATTGCAAAAGCAAAGGAGTATTGGAGAGGAGCAATTCGGCAGTTGGCTGGAGGATTTCCGAGAGGGAAATCAAGACTCAGAAGGAGTCTAGAGAAGAGGCGCAGAGATGGCAGTGAATGGATTGAAGGATCAAGACAGATTGGACAGAGCTTTCAATTTTGTCGTTGGAAGGCCAGGATCCTGGCAATCCTAGATAAATATCGCATCAAGGACTATGCCTTGAAAGTAGTCGCTGTCCTGGTTGACGCTAATGCAGTTAAGAAGTATGATGAGGCCTAGGCGAAGGCAAAATGCATGATCCTAGACAGGGTCGAGGACCATGTAATACCACATATTGATGAGAAGACAACAACAAGAGAGATGTGGGAGACCCTGACCACCTTATACTAGGGCTCTTCCGTACAACAGAAGATATTATTGGAGAATCAGCTAAGGTCATATCAGATGCAGAAAGGAAAGGAGATAGAGCCCTTCCTACTGAGGTTGCAAGGGATTCACGACCAGCTTATTTTTTTGGGGTCTACTCTAGATCCAGAGTTCTTAGTTAGGACTGCCCTGAATGCAGTCTCCTAGGAATGGGAGACATTTTGTTGATTTTGGGTAGCATTGGATCTGCTCTAGCTCCAAAATTTTGTGGAGGGGCTAGAATACATGAAATCTCCAAGACCCACAAATCGTTTGGAGAAATTCCACCCGGATGAGGAGTTATTAAAATAATTAATATTTTTAATGGATTCCTAAGTCTAAACTTAGGAAAATAAAAATATTAATGGGTACTAATAAAGATAAGGGTGAGAAACTTCCAAGAGACGAGGATCAAGTCTACCTTAATCTTAGCCTTTGATTAGAGACTTAATTTCAACCATTGATTCATCAACAGGAAAAGTATAAGAGAAGACTAAAGATCATTTGGAGACACACCAGTGGATACTCAGTATCCCAAGGAAAATCGATTCTCAAAGAGAAGGAGATCGATTTCAGAGGGAGAGTTGCAGGGTGGAGGAAGAGGAGGGCATCAACAACAGTCAGTGACTGAGGAGGAGGTGACATAGGGGCATTGAGAGACAACACAAAGGGAAGACGCAGTCCTCATGCAGGCTGATGCAAAGGGACGCAGAACCACGCAAAGTGACACAAAAGCGGGAGAAGGGTCTCCAAGGGGTCAGAAAGTTTCCCGGAAAGGGATGAACCTTGTCTCAAGTGTTTTCTCTCAATAGTGTCTCAGTTTCTCTGTAAAATCATTCCTTGTAAAGCGATTATTGCTGAAGATTAATAAAACCCTCATCTGTTGCACCGGTTTTCCCACATTGGGTTTTTCCGGGATAGTTGTCCAAAAACAACTGTGTTGACGTGATTGGTTCTTGTGCTTGTTATTTTCTCTATGTAATTATGTGATAACTGCAGTAGAAATTATTTTTAATGTTTGCTGAAGGGATTTCGTGAATAACTTCTTGTGAGAAATAAGTAGGTGAAATAAATCAGTTACTGCAGTAGAATTTCAGGTTAGAAATTTTCACATGGTATTAGAGCAAAGATCCAGCAACAGGAGAGAAGAATCGGCTATGGGTCAGGAGCATGATGCAGAGGCATCAACTCAAAGGGACTCACGCAGATTTCCAAAAGAAAGCATGAGGGACATGGATCACGATTATTCTATGTTAGCTTCCAGACTAGAAGAAGAAGTCGCTTGCCTAGCAAGCTCTGCCTCCTCTAAGGTTTGGTATATAGATAGTGGAGCTTCCTGGCATATGACAGGAATTCAAGAATGTTTTTCAAAGTATCAGGAAGAAAGGATGAATTTTTAGATCACCATGGGAAATAAGGCAAAGTGTACCCTTGTAGGAAGAGGAACTGTAGTCTTTCAAACCGAAGCAGGAGAGCGGCTTCAAGCAACCAATGTGCTACATGTGCCAGGATTGGGGATGAACTTACTCTCCATATTTCAACTTCAAAACAAGGGCTATGACATTTTCTTCATTAAGGAGAAAGTATATGTCAAACACCCAAGTTGGAAAAAGAAGGTCTAGATTGGAATCAAAAGTAACAGGTTGTATAGATTACAACTAGAATCTCCAATGGCACTAATAGGCAACAATGGAGATAAAGATTTGAATGAACTATGGCACAGGAGGATGGGACACTTACACCATGGGGCTCTGAGAATTCTCAAGAAAACAGTATCAGGAGTTCTAGAATTAAGTACCGAACGAGATGATGTATGCAGAGGGTGCGCTCTAGGCAAGTATGCCAAAGCAATGTTTTCCAGAAGTAACAATAGAGCTCAGAGTGTTCTAGGATTGATACACTCAGACATTTGCGGACCTATGTCCACAAAAGCTCTTAGTGGTGTCGAATACTTCGTCACCTTCATCGATGACCATTCCAAGAAGACTTGGATCTACTTTTTGAAAACCAAGGATGAGGTTTTTGGTCGATTCAAAGAGTTCAAGGCTCTAGTAGAGAATCTGACAAGAATGAAGATAAAAGTGTTGCACTCAAACAATGGTGGAGAGTACGTTGAAAAGGACTTCATCGTTTTTTGCGCTGGAGAAAGCATCAGAAGGAGTGGACAGCTCCCTACAATCCGGAGCAGAATGGAGTAGCAGAAAGGAAAAACAGGACTATTGTGGAAGTTGCTAGGGCGATGTTGTATGATCAGGATATGCCTAAATTCTTGTGGGCAAAAGCATGCAGCACGTCAGTTTGTCTAGAACAGGACTCCACACAGAGCATTGGGCAAAATCACTCCGAAAAGACCAGGAAGACACCCGAAGTCAGTCATTTTAGGATATTTGTTAGTTTGGTGTATTGTTGTATACTCGAAGAAAAGAGAAAGAAATTAGATCAAACTGCTGAGAAAAGATATCTTGTGGGATATGACGAGAATGCTAAGGCATATAGAGTCTATCTTCCAAGGAGTAGGAAGGTAGTAGTTCGGCGAGATGTAAAGTTCATGGAGGACAGAGCTTTCAGGAAATCTCGAGAAATGACTTTCCAAGAGCAGTCAAAAGACGATCTGTTGGTCCAAGCACTTTGACCAGTAGAAACTGTACCAGCAATTCTCCTAAAGAGAAAGCTTCAAAACAGGAGGAATCTCAAGACAGGAAAAGTTGATAGATGTACCCACTACCAGTGGAAGAACAAGCCAGGAACTCGAACAGATTCTACAAGATGCAGAGGACTTCATTGGTGCACCCAGGAATGATAAAAGGGAGTGAAGACAACTAGACAGATACCAGGCTCTAGTAGCTTAGGTTGGGGAACCCTCTAGTTTTCAGGAGGTTGTTCAACATCAAGTATGGGTAGATGCTATGGTGGAGGAATACAATTCTATAATGGTCAATGATGTTTAGGAAGTGGTACCTAGGCCGCAGGACAGGTCAGTGGTAGGTTCAAGATGGATCTACAAAGTCAAATATGTTGCAGACGACAGTGTGGAGAAATACAAAACGAGGTTTGTGGCTAAGGGGTATGCTCAAAAGGAAGGGATAGACTACGAAGAAACCTTCGCCCTAGTAGCTAGGTATACTTCTATTAGAACCATGATATCCCTTGCAACACAGATGGGGTGGGAGATTCACCAAATGGATGTCAAGACGACATTCTTGAACGGGGTGATAGAAGAAGAAGTATACATTGAACAACCAGAGGGTTTTGAGACACATGAGAAGAAATCTCATGTATGCAGATTAAAGAAAGCCTTGTATGGGCTTAAACAGGCACCTAGAGCATGGTATGGTCGAATTGATGGCTACTTGCAGAAGATGGGGTTCGTCAAGAGTGACGCAAATCCTAATCTCTACTATCTTGTCGTAGAGAATGAGCCTCTAATCCTGGTGTTATATGTGGATGATCTTTTCCTGACAAGATCATCCAGGCTCATCAAAGACTGCAAGAAGAACCTAGCCACAGAATTCGACATGAAGGATTTGGGACAGATGCATTATTTCCTGGGGTTGGAAGTTTGGCAGCAGAAGGGTGAGATCTTCCTTGGACAAGGGAGATATGCTACAGAGATCTTGAAGAGATTCAGGATGCAAGACTGTAGACCTATGGCTACTCCAATGATCACCAACTGGAAGAAGATTGATGCATTAGAAGATAAAGACGTTGATCCCACCTTGTACAAGCAGCTTATAGGGTCCCTGATGTATCTAGTCAATACCAAGCCAGACATTTGTTACGTTGTCAACACCCTCAGTCAATGCATGGTGGAACCTAAGAGGGCACACTGGGTAGCAACCAAACATGTTCTTAGGTATATATAAGGAACAGTCGAGCATGGACTATTGTACACACAAGGCTATGACATCAAGCTGAGTGGGTTCACTTACGCAAATTGGGCTAGAAGTTCAGTAGATCAGAGAAGTACAACTGAGTACTGTTTCAACATTGGATCAGGAATGACCTCTTGGTGTAGTAGAAAACATAAATCCGTGGCTCTAAGCTCAGCTGAAACAGAATATATGGCAGCTAGCACAACTTTATGCGAAGCCATATGGCTTAGGAAATTGCTTATGAATCTATTCAGGAGAAGGATGGAAGCGACCAGGATTTTGTGTGATAATCAAAGTTGCATCAAGCTCTCTGAAAATCCAGTATTTCATGATCGGTCAAAGCACATTGATATCAGGTGTCACTTTGTCAAAGACTGTGTCCAATGAGGGGCAGTACAGTTGAGGTACACTCCTATAGGAGAACAGGTGGCAGACATCCTCACCAAGGCTCTAGGAAGAACAAAGTTTGTTTATTTCAGGGAGAAGATGGGGATGGTGAAGAATCCATTTCAGTAGCAAAAATGGATAAGTATCAAGAGTTGCAGTGCAGCAGTTAGCAGTGGTAGTGCTATGGGTAGCATGATGCAGCATATTCAGAGGGAGCCGCAGTACAGATGTAGCAGTGATAGTTGCAGTGTCATGGGCAGTAGTATAGGTTGCAACAGCGCAGTAAATGAGGGGCAGAGGATCAATGCCAAGGATCAGTGTGGTGCTTCTATTGGGAAACATTGCTAGAGCACATTCCTCGCTAAGAGGGAGTGTTGATTTTGGGTAGCATCGGATGTACTCTAGCTCCAAAATTTTGTGGAGGGGCTAGAATACATGAGATCTCCAAGACCCAGAAATCGTTTGGAGAAATTCCACCCGAATGAAGAGTTATTAAAATAATTAATATTTTTAATGGGTTCCTAAGTCTAAACTTAGGAAAATAAAAATATTAATGGGTATTAATAAAGATAAGGGTGAGAAGCTTCTAAGAAACGAGGATAAAATCTATTTTAATCTTAGCCATTGATTAGAGACTTAATCTCGGTCGTTGATTCATCAACAGGAAAAGTATAAGAGAAGACTTGAGGATCATTTGGAGACACACCAGCGGATACTTAGTATCCCAAGGAAAATCGATTCTCAAAGAGAAGGAGATCGATTTCAGAGGGAGAGTTGCAGGGTGGAGGAAGAGGAGGGCATCAACAGCAGTCAGTGACTGAGGAGGAGGTGATGCAGGGGCATTGAGAGACAACACAGAGGGAAGATGCAGTCCTCACGCAGGCTGACGCAAAGGGACGCAGAGTGACGCAAAAGTGATGCAGAAGTGGGAGAAGGGTCTCCAGGGTGTCAAAAAGTTTCCAAGAAAGGGATGAACCTTGTCTCAAGTGTTTTCTCTCAATAGTGTCTTAGTTTCTCTGTAAAATCATTCCTTGTAAAGCGATTATTGCTGAAGATTAATAAAACCCTCATCTACTGCACCAGTTTTCCCACATTGGGTTTTTCCGGGGACAATTGTCCAAAAACAACTGTGTTGATGTGATTGGTTCTTGTGCTTGTTATTTTCTCTATGTAATTATGTGATAACTGCAGTAGAATTTATTTTAATGTTTGCTAAAGGGATTTCGTAAATAACTTATTGTGAGAAATAAGTAGGTGAAATAAATCAATTACTGCAGTAGAATTTCGAGTTAGAAATTTTCAGTGTTTGTCCAAAGCATTTTGGGCAAAGCGACTCTCCCCAGTTGGGAGGAGATGTGGGCAGCTCTTCGACAGGAAGAGCTCAGGAGATTGACCAAGGCGGGGAGTAGCGGTAAGGGAGTTCGAATCAAAGAGGAGGAGGAGGATGCAGCTCTCGCATCAGCAGGACAGCAGGGGCTACATAAGAGGAAGAAGAAAGACATCTCCAAGATCAAGTGCTTCAACTGTGGGGAGCTGGGACATTATGCCTCTTAGTGCCCCAGGAAGAAAGGCAAGGGAGAAGCTTTTGACTCAAAAGTTGCTCCAACAAAGGCGGAGAAGGATGTCGAGACTGATGATGATTGTGCCATGAGTGCTCATGCGACTCTAGAGAAGAGGTGGGTAGACATGGAGTTGTAGTCAAGAGGACTACAGAAGGGGGCAGGATCATGAGGTGCCCAAACTCTTGGATCACATCCGGCTACGAGAACCCTTAAAGACAGTAGCATAATGATGAGTGTCGGTTGGAGTGAGGTGTGATGGAGCAACAGTGGCATTGCTAGAGTGCCAAAGTCTAAGGCAACGCAATAGATGTTGTAGCAGTGCGAGAGGCACAAAGAAGTTTGCAGCAACGCAATGGTAGCAGAGGGTTAGCACGGATTAGAGGTAGCTCTAGGATCACGAGGCATCCATACTGACCAGGATGTCAGTGTTTGGGTGAGTTTTTTCAGTTGCTTACTTCTCAGCAACTGAGTTGTAGTGCAGCAGTTAACAATGGCAGTACTATGGGCAACATGAGGCAACATTTTGAGAGGGAGCTGTAGTACAAATGCGGCAGTGTCAGTGGCAGAGTGATGGGCATCACTATAGGAAGCAACAATGCAGTGGATGAAGGGCATCAGGCTAAGCATCAATAGCACAGAGGACCGATGCAGAGGATCAGAGTAATGCTTCGACGAGGAAGTATTACTAGAGCATATTCCTCGCTAAGAGGAGTGTTGATTTTGGGTAGGATCGAATGTGCTCTAGCTCCAAAATTTGGTGGAGGGGCTAGAACACATGAAATCTCCAAGACCCAGAAATCGTCTGGAGAAATTCCACTCGGATGAGGAGTTATTAAAATAATTAATATTTTTAATGGGTTCCTAAGTCTAAACTTAGGAAAATAAAAATATTAATGTGTATTAATAAAAATATGGGTGAGAAGGTTCTAAGTGACGAGGATCAAGCCAGTTCTAATCTTAGTCGTTGATTAGGGACTTAATCTCGGTCATTGATTCATTAACAGGAAAAGTATAAGAGGAGGCTTGAGGGTCAGTTGGCGACACACTAAAGAGATCAAAGAATTCGATTTTTCTAGGGTGAGTTTTGCTGAGAAAATCGAGCTAGTGATCTGAGTTGTAGTGAGTGGCAGCAAGGGATTTTCCATTCGAGGCCGAAGAATACATAGCAGAGAGGCAGAGCAACGCCAAGAGAGACAGCGCAGGCCTTAGAAGGGCTAGCGCACAAGCTGTAGAAGTTGACGTTGGGCCTCAGAGGCAGCGCTAGGGAGATTTTGTGGGGCAGACTGGGAGCAGATCAGCAGAATCGAATTTCTGAGCAAGGTAGTCTCACAGTCGAGGTGACAGCTCCTGGAGGAGTGACGCAGTTCCAGCATAGTGCTTGGAGCAGCCACCGTTGTCTAGCACAAGGAACAACCGGAGTCACTGTGGGGATAGAGATACTACTGCCGAGGAAATTCTCTATTGGGTGAGATATCTCTAGCACCCTAGTTGTATTCATGAAATCTGCTTAATAATACAAACCCTCTATATGTTGCACCGGTTTACCTGAATTGGGTTTTTCTAGGGACGATTGTCCAAAAATAACAATGTCCCTTGTGTTATTGTCTCAGTTTATTTCAGTTCATGATCTGTATATTTGTGTAGGCTGCAATAGTGTTTACATTGATGTTTAAGTAATTAAATAACTTGTTAATGCAAAGAACAAGTAGGAGATTGTAAACCAATAATTGCAGTAGGGGTTTCTGATGTGTTAGATTCAGGAGATAGAACATAACCAATAACAGTAAAAGACAAGCCAACATAAGAGTACACAAGATATGGCACTAGCCAGGGACTAACACCAATGTGGGGAAATCCTTGATCAATTCTTCTTATAATTCTCCAAAAGTTCAGCACATAGAGAGAGTACAATTTACAATATTCACTTGGCCCAAACTGAGCAGTCAAAACAGCAGAAATAGAAAGCCCTAACCAGAAAGTCAACATTGGTCAACAGGGTTGAAATTGACCTCCAAAACAACTTGGTCAACCTTGGTCAACTTGGCCTCCAACAACAAGATAATGCAGCCCAAAACAATCCGAAAATAACCAGTCAAATCTGGTCAACAAAAGTCAATGCAACAACTTGAATTAGGGCAGTCAACGCTGGTCAACGCAGGGGTCAAACTGCCTTGATTTTTGTGCCCAAAACAGCGGCTTGCCCAAACAAAAGTCTCCCTCACAAAACCAAAGTCAAACAGGGTCAACGCTGGTCAAAGTCAGCCTCCTGAAATTTCGGTCAAATCTGGTCAACGCAGCAGCTAGAAAAGACAATCTTCCTTTTGCACATGTGGAGAGAGAGCCCCAGAAATCCGTACCCAATCAAGATGAGAGAGAGAAAGATGAATGAGATGAGATGCCAAAATGAGGAGGAGGCACCTTGTATTTATATGCAGCGTTGAACGTTGGAGGAGGCTAATTTGATAGCTGGCCGACCTTGACAATTTGTCCATAATCAAAATAGATTCATAACTTCATTTGTGCATGTCAGAATGGGATGATCTTTAGATCAATCCTACACCTCTCGGAAAGAGGAATCCAAGAAAAATATCAGTTGCCTCATAAGAGTTGTCCAAAGTGATGTTTGTCCCTAGTTGCCAAATTTAACACTCCCTCTCAACTAGGGAGAACATCACCTGCTAAACTGTCTGACACTGTACCATCCCTGTCACTGCACTGCTATGCTATTCTTTGCTTTGTTGTGCTCTGTTGAACCATGAAGAAAGAATAAATCATCGAGAATGTATCATACCATTCTCCACTGACCCAAAGCCAGTCTCTAACAACAGAGAGTGTGTCATACCACTCTTAACTGACCCATAGTCAGTTTCCATTGATCCCAGATCAATATCAACATCCTAGCATAGGAAGTATGGTAGTACACAATGCGTCCATCAGTAGTACTATGGTCCCTATCCTCATTTCCCTACATATTGGCCAGATGAGAGGTACTTCCCATGAGTCTCAGACTGCATGGGTAGGATGTGTCGGCAGGAAAAGGTGAACTGTTCATCCTGCTCATATGTCTTATGGGAGAGTGAACCACTCAACTTATGCATATGCCACCATGGTGTATCACAGGGGAAGGTGAACCATTCACCCTGTACACAACACACCACTAGGGGAGGGTGAGTCACCCTATGGTCGCTCATCACTCCAATAAGTACTCCAAGCCCCTCGGAGCTCCCAGAACTCACTATCCATCTCATACAGGACCCTCCTAAGAGGGTCTCTCCACGACTCCAAGTCGTTCACGGAAGGTTAAGAATTTGACTTTCCCAAGGGTCTTTGTAAGAATATCGGCGACCTGCTCATCGGTCCCAATATGATGGAGCCTTATTGCTCCCTGCGGTACCATATCCCGGATAAAGTGGTACCTGATATCAATATCCTTGGAGAGATCATGAAACACAGGATTCTCAGAAAGACGAATCCCACTCTGGCTGTGACAGAAGATCACAGTCGTATCCAACACATGTCCAAACAGCTCACTAAGGAGCTTCCTCAACCAGACAGCTTCACAAGAGGCCAAACTAGCAGCAATGTAGTCAACCTCGGTGGTGCTTAAAGCAACCGACTACTACTTCCTGCTCATCCATGATATTGAAGCAGAACCTAGAGAGAAGCAACATCCTAATATGCTTTTGCGATCCACCACACTGCCAACCCAGTCTGCATCAGAGTAACCATGGAGCCTCACATTCTCGATAGTGTATCTCAGTCCATAAGTGATTGTGCCCTAGAGATATCTCAAGAGATTCTTGGCAGCAATCCAATTTTATTGATGAGGATTGACCATAAATTGACTCAATGTATTCACTGCAAAATATATGTCCGGACAGGAGTTCACCAAGAACATCAGGGCCCCTATGAGTTGACAATACTCAGAAGGATTTCCCAAATCGGGCCCAAAAACACTTCCGCATAACTTCTTGAAGTTAAGTTCTATTGGAGTAGTCACAAACTTGCAGTCCACCATCCCAAATCTTTCAAGTAGCTTCACAACATATTTTCCTTGAGAAAGGAAAATCTCCCCTGGCTTTTGCCAGACCTCCAACCCTAGGAAGTAATGCATTAGTCCTAGGTCCTTCATATCAAATTCGGAAGCCAACTCTCTCTTACATTGATGAATAAGAGGGTCTGCACCTATCAGAAAGAGATCATCCACATAGAGTACCAAGATGAGAGGTCTATCATTCTCAACCTTAAAGTAAAGGTTCAGATCAACTTCACTTCTTATAAATCCCAACTTCATTAGATAGCTATCGATCCTCTCATACCAAGCCCGGGGTGCTTGCTTCAACCCATAGAGGGCTTTCTTCAACCTGCATACATGTGTCTAACGATCTTGAACTTCAAACCCTCAGGTTGTTCCACATAGACTTCCTCCTTAAGTGAACCATGCAAGAAGGCAGTCTTGACATCCATTTGGTGTACATTCCATCCTTGGGAGGCAGCAAGGGCTATAATCGAACGAATGGTGGTGTAGCGAGCAACAAGTGCAAATATCTCATGATAATCTACACCTTCATTTTGAGAGAAGCCTCGAGCAACAAATCTGGCCTTGAACTTCTCAACACTTCCATCAGCACCATGCTTGATCTTGTAGAGGCATTTAGAGGTGACAACAGATTTGTCCAGGGGTCTAGGGACCACATCCCAGACATCATTCTTCATAATTGACTCGTACTCTTCATTCATAGCATCCTTCCGTACTTGTTGCTTCACAACTTCTGCGAATGAGTAAGGTTCAAACTGAATAATGGTGCTCATAGCAGTTAAGTACCCTTGGTGCCTATTAGGCTTCTTGCTTTCACGAAATGTCCCCCTCGGTTCAACATGTCTCTCGGCATCTTCGAGAGTTTCCCTCAGCCATGAGGGTCTCCTTTTGGAGGAGGAGGAGGATCAATGGGATCCATCGGTTCTTCAACATCGGGCATCGACTCATCTTGTGATTCTCCTTGATTTCCTGCAACTGCTTCGTTGTCCTTCCTTAGAATAGGAAGGTTGCTAATCTTCCTTAGGGCAACATCCTCATCGAAGGTGACATCATGACTCAACTCTACTTCTTTTTGACCAAGCACATAGATTCTATATGCCTTAGAAGTTTCATTGCAGCCCACAAAAGTTCCTTTCTTCCTAGATGCCTCCAATTTACTTCTCTTTTTTTTCAGCACATGAAAGTATATAGGACTACCAAAATTCTAAAATGAGAAACATCAGGTTTCTTACCGATAAAAACTTCTTCAGGAGTTTTGGAGTCCAATGCTTGATGAGGGCATCTACTTTGAACATACACAACAGTGTTGGCAGCTTCTCCCCATAGGAACTTTGGAAGTCCTTGATCATGAAATATGGCATGAGTGGCTTCTATAATGGAACGATTCTTCCTTTTAGCAACACCATTTTGCTCAGGAGTATATGCAGTAGTAGTCTCCCTCTTAATGCCAACTTTCTTGCAGTAGTCATTGAATTCATTTGACTCATACTTAGTTCCATTATCAGTCCTCAATATTTTGATCTTCTTCCCTGTTTGATTTTCCACCAAGGCTTTTAAGGTACAGAACCTTGAGAATATTTCGTCCTTTTTCAAGAAATATATCCAAGTTTTGCGAGAGAAGTCATCCACAAAGACAACATAATATAGATATCCTCCTAATGATGTCACAGGCAACATACCAAATAGATCAGAATGAACCAATTGCGTCGGTGGTCTTGCTATCACTTGAGGGGAATGGTCCCCTTGTATGTTTTCCTTCGGCACATCCCTGACATACACCTTCGTGCTCTATTTTGAATTTGGGCATACCTATAACCATCTTCCTTGCATCGAGTAGAGCCTTATAGTGAAGATGAGCAAACCTTCAGTGCCATAGTTCGGATTTAAGAGATGTGTTGCAAGACATGGCTCCCAGTGGACTTCCTCCAACTTGATATAAATTGTCAACCCTGAATCCAATAGTAAATGCTTCTTTGAAATTTCTTTTCCACACACTTACCTTTCCATCGATGAATTCCACCTTGAATCCTTTGTCTTCCATCACCGAGATAGACGCTAGATTCTTCTTTAGATCAAGTACATATAGTACTTCTTGAAGATGAATGGTGTTACCTTGATTCAATTGAAGGGTAACATTCCAAACTCCCTTCACGGGATAGGTGCCATTGTCTCCAAGAATAATTTCCAAATTTGTATCCTTCTCTATCAAATTTGAAAGAGCTTCCTTGTACCCAGTGAAGTGCCTTCAGGCACCACTATCAATCAACCAATTTCCCAAAGTATCTAGAGGAGAGGTAGTAGAGAGAGCAAATATAAGATAAAATTCCTTTTTCTTAGAATTTACAACATTAGACTCATCATACCTAGAGTTTCTTGTTCTTTTAGAAGCTTGATCCTTTCCAAGTTGAGTAGCGGAAGCATTCGTTTTCCCTTTGTTGTTGAACCTGTCATTCCTTTGATTGTTGTTGTTGCCCCTAGAATGATTGTGATCATCATCATGAGATGTGTCCCTTCTATTTGGACACTCCCTGGCATACTGACCAAACTTGTTGCAAACGAAGCATCTTCCCTTCCTTCCATTTTTGAATCCCAGTCTTCCTTGAATTTGCTTCTTTGAACCTGCATTGTTCTTCCTCTTGGCATGAGCAAAGAATGTGGTAGGATTATTTCTATTCGAAGGCATCTCCAATTCCACCATCCTTGTTTCTTCTTGAGAACATCTAGTCAACAATTCTTCAAAACCTGGAATTCTATCATTATTGAGAATAGTAGCGTTGAACACATGCCATTCGGGAAGAAGACCTCCAAGAGCAATGAGAGTGAGCTCCTTGTCAGCAATAGCTTCACCAATCGAAAGAAGATCATTTTTTATCTCGGTAATCCTCATGAAGTAGGATTGAATATCCTCACATTTTCCCTTCTTTATATCCTTCAGCGTGTTCTTGAGGAAAATAATTTGATTTGCATTGCTAGATTTGAACATGCCAACCAACTTGTCATATATCTCCTTTGATGAATTCAAATCAAAGATGTAAGCAACTAAGTGCTTATGAATAGAATCCCTTATGATCTTCTTAGCTTTGACTTCACCCTTCTCTAGTGCATTTGAAGGAGGTTCCGGAATCTCTCTGCACATAATCCATGGCATATTGCTCTTCTAAAGTCAAATCAAGAGACATCTTCCATGCATGATAACCAAACTTATCATGAAGCTTATCATCAAACTTGAAGTAGGATGTGGAGGCCATTGAGACTTGTTCTTGATCAGTGATTGCTCCTCTTAGTGATTGTTCTTCACTCTTGCTTGGGCTTTGTCTTCACCTCAGCTCTGATACCATGTTAATTTTAGGATAATGGTATGTTCTATGCTTAGAGCAATTTTACTTCAATTTTCTTTATTAGCTCAATATCATATCCAGTATAGCAATCACATCAACATAATAGTAAAATGCAGATAGAACGTAAACAATAATAGTAGAAGACAAGCCAATACAAGAGGACACAAGATATGGCACTAGCCAAGGACAAACCCCAATGTGGGGAAACCCTTGATCAATTCTTCTTATAACTCTTCATAAGTTCAGCACAGAGAGAGTACAATTTACAATATTCACTTGCCCAAACTAATCAGTGAAAACAACAGAAATAAAAAGCCCTAACCAGAAAGTCAACGCTGGTCAACAGGGCTGAAATTGACCTCCAAAACAACTCGGTCAACTTGGCCTCCAACAACAAGATAATGCAGCCCAAAACAATCTGAAAATAACTAGTGAAATCTGGTCAACAAAATTCAACACAGCAACTTGAGTTAGGGCAGTCAACACTGGTCAATGCAGGGGTCAAACTGCCTCGATTTTTGTTCCCAGAACAATGGCCTGCCCAAACAGAAGTCTCCCTCACAAAACCGAAGTCAAACAGGGTCAACGCTAGTCAAAGTCAGCCTCATGAAATTTCGGTCAAATCTGGTCAACGCATCAACTAGAAAAAACAATTTTCCTTTCATATGTGTGGAGAGAGAGAGGCCCAGAAATCCATACCCAATCAAGATGAGAGAGAGAAAGATGAATGAGATGAGATGCCAAAATGAGGAGATATTTATATGCAACGTTGAAGGCTGGAGGAGGCTAATTTGATGGCTGGCCAACCTTGAGAATTTGTCCATAATCAAAATAAATTCATAACTTCATTTGTACATGTCAGAATGGGATGATCTTTAGATCAATCCTACACCTCTCGGAAAGAGGAATCCAAGAAAAATATCAGTTGCCTCATAAGAGCTATCCAAAGTGATGATTATCCCTAGTTGTCAAATTTAACAAGGTCCCAGTTGAACATTGAGCTTTGGGAGCTCCTGGGTGCTTGGCATACTTTTTGGAGTTGTGTGTGACCTTAGGGTGAGTGGTTCATCCTTCCCCTATAGGTTCGTTGTGTAGATGGTGAGTGGTTCATCCTTCCCCTGTGAGTGTAGACCCTATTATAATATATATATATATATATATATATATATATATATATATATATATATATCTATATGCTAGCAGATGACACATGTATAGGGTGAGTGGTTCACCTTTCCCTATGGTGGTTGACATGTGTGTAGGGTGAGTGGTTCACCTTTCCCTATGGTTGATGATATATGCATAGGATGAGTGGTTGACCTTCTCCTATGGCATATGAGCAAGATGAGTGGTTCACTTCTCCTGCAATTGCCCCAACATACATCCTACCCATGTAGTCAAGGACTCATGGGAAGTACCTCTCATCTAGCCAATGAGTTGGGAAAAGTGATTAGGGACCATAGCACTACTGATGGACGAATCGTGTACAGGGTGAGTGGTTCATCCTTCCCCTGTGACTATATACCCCAATATGATATCTACATATATGTTGGCAGATGACACATGTATAGGGTGAGTGGTTCACCTTCCTTTATGGTGGTTGACATGTGTGTAGGGTGAGTGGTTCACCTTCCCCTACGGTTAATGATATATGCATGGGATGAGTGGTTCACCTTCTCCTATGGCATATGAGTAGGATGAGTTGTTCACTTTCTTTTGTGATTGCCCCAACATACATCTTACCCATGTAATCCAAGACTCATGGGAAGTACCTCTCATATGGCCAATGAGTTGGGAAAAGTGGTTAGGGACCCTAGCACTACCGATGGATGCGTTTGTGCAATGTCGTACTCCCTATGTCTATTAGAATATTCCTATTTAGTATTTAATACTCAGTCTTTTAGATGTTGCTATTTTTTCTTTTAAGCAGTTTCTTAGACGAAAATGAGTGTTTCCATATTCTACATAGAAACCTGATGTTTCTATTATTGTAAATATCTCTGTATTATCATTGAGCTGTTTGCTCATTATTGTAAATATCTCTGTATTATCATTGAGCTGTTTGCTCATTTCTGAATTAATTCATTCAACATTCTTTTATGGTATCAGAGCGAGGTTAAGAGATTTCTTGAACAGTTATTCTCTCTGCATCGTAATCTCTTGAGTCCTTTCTAAGGTCGAGCCCTCTTTAAGCCAGGTAGCCTTCACTGAGTCTTAGCCTCGGCTTTGCTCGCTGTGATAAAAGCTTACAGTCGTCCATCTCGATACAGAAATGGATTCTTCTCCTGCATGATCATTTTTCTGAGGAATTAACTTTGTGGCGGTGACCGTTTCGTGGGAGCGGGATTTGTTTTTTTTGGCTGGCCAGTTTGCTCGGAATCGTGAAAGTCATTTTGGCTTTCCGGCTTGGAATCGTGAAATCGTGAATTAAAACTGGACGGCTTTCCGGCTCAGAATTGTGAAATCGCCTTGAAATTAAAATCCGACATTTCGAATCCGGCTATTTCTTCGGCAAAGGTGACCCAGGTGTTTCTTCTCATTCAAATCTCATTTGTTTTGAAAATCGGAGTCGTGTAATTATTCTGGATTGGTGATCGAGCTGGTCTGAAAATACGCTCTGCGTGTTATGGGCAGCAGTCTATTTGTTTTTTGAACCCCTGTCACCTCATCGTGGCTCTCGTATTTTCTATTGGTCTCATCGTGATACGTCATTTTGCCATTGAAGACCGATAATTAATTACTGTGAAGCAGCAGCGTTTTGTATCAGAGATCCAGCAAGAAGACCGATAAATAATTACTGTGAAGCAGGGATCGGGATATGAAAGGAGTCTGTAAGATTTTCAGAGTAGTCGCTGGAAATTTGTGATATTCGTCGTTCATCTTCCGTCCTATCAAGGCTTTCTGACGTGGCATGGAGACTTTGGAACTCTTTCTGTCCCGTGAATGACCTTGCATATTTTATTGGGCTGAAAAATAATTTCTTGGCAGGCTTTGATTCGACAAAGCACAGAAGCTCCCGCTAGCTCATTGGGAATCGAACTCGACATCGATTGTAGACGTTCGATTATATTTTCACGATTCTTGTGCAATTTTTTGGCAGAGACGTGAAGCCTTGACGGCATTCGACGGCTCACGTGGGTTCACTTTGTTCAATCTACGTATTTGTTTTAACATCAACGGTCTTGTCTGCCGGCAGTTTTTCCAATTAGGGATATTTCAGATGATCGCTCCAATCTATTGAATACAACCGTATCATATACAAGTCAGCGGATTTTTTTCCATCGTGAATATTTTAAAATTTAAAAGAAGGGTACAGCTACAGCAGTATTGCTATTTTTTTAGACTGGGGAGATATATTTTTGCTGGGTAAATATTTTTTCTAGCAGAACAAAGTCTGTTTTGATTTACACCAGGATAAGCAGGCAGCTACATTTTTTCTTTGTGTCAGACTTCTGTATTTTCTTTGGGAAAATGGCCACGCTCACCAATCTGATGTTAGAAGGAAATCAACGCTTTAATGGCAGCAACTATAACATTTGGAAACAAAGAATGTTGACCATTTTTGAATACAGGCGTCTTGATCAGCTCATTTTGGGCAAAGAGCTTCGTCCCGGTACAGCTGGTACCGATCAAGATAAATTTGATGATCGAAATCGAGAGGCTGTTATGCTTCTCAAGCTCTCTGTCGCTGATGATCAGTTACCACAGATTCCTTCTGGCAAGACAGCTACCGAAATCTGGCAACAGTTGAAAGAACTGCACGAGACATCTGACAAAAGCAGAGCTTTTTTTCTCAAAAATCAGTTGTTCTCCATCATGATGGACGAACATATGTCTTTACAGGAACATCTCAACAAAATTAAAGACATTTGAGATCAGCTCGAAGCCATTGGTTGGACCATGGAGGAAGAAGATATGGTAGTCATTACTTTGAAAAGTCTACCGAAATCTTATGAACACTTCATCGAAACACTCAACATTACCACCACAAATGTTGATCTGAAGTTTCCAGAATTATGTACCAAACTTCTGCAGCAGGATCGGTGGAAACAGCAGTTTGGTAGTAGTGCTTCATCAGTGTCCTCGGAAAATGCATTTGCTGCAAAATATCAGTCCTCTCAGTCCTTTCAGCAGAAAGGCTCTTCTCAGCCTTTTGATCCTGCTAGGAAGAAAAGTGTGCAGTGTAATTACTGTCATAGGTTCGGTCACATGAAGAAAGATTGCCGACAGAGGATTGCTTCTGAACAGAAGAAACAGGGAGGGCCACATCAGACAGCAAATGTTGCAGAGCATTCCGAGCAGACAGAGTCTGCCTTTTACGCCTTTATGGCTAAAAGGTCTTCAGATCATGTTCCTTCCTCTGCATGGTACATTGATTCTGGTGCATCACGCCATTTCTCTCACAGGCGTGACTGGTTTATTGACTTCTCACCTTTCAGTGATTCTGTGGTATTTGGCGGAGGTGAGAAGTACACAGTAGCTGGCAGAGGTACAGTTCAAATTCAGTCTGGTGGACGCACACTCATATTTCTGAATGTATACTATGTTCCTGGTATGGAAATTAATCTGCTATCTGTCAGCCAGATTATGAAGAATTCTCCTCAGCTTGATGTTGTGTTCAGTGCACACAAGTGCTCCATCATTGACAGGGAGACCAGTCTAACAGTTGCTGTTGGCCTAGAGGACCATGGTCTATACAGGCTACTTGATACCGGTGACTCTCCAGAAGTGGCTCTAGCAGCACGTGTCTCTCCCATCAGCACTCTATGGCATCAGCGATATGGGCATCTAAATATGCAGTATCTCTCTCAGCTCTCTCGGGAGGGACTTGTGTCAGGACTACCTGATATTCAGACTCAGCAGTTGGGGGTATGCAGCGCCTGTCAAGCGGGAAAGCAACATCGGTCTTCATTCAAAGATGGAGAATCTTGGCGCGCATCTAAGGTACTTCAGTTACTTCATGCTGATATTTGTGGTCCTATGAATACAGCTTCTATCACTGCTTGCAAATATTTTTTACTTATTGTAGATGATTTCAGTAGAAAGATGTGGGTGTATTTTCTAAAAAAATAAATCTGATGCTCTTAGTACCTTTCAGAAGTTTAAAAACTTAGTTGAAAAAGAATCTAGTTGTAATATCATGACCCTTAGGACCGACAATGGGGGGGAATTTTGTTCCTCAGCTTTTGCCAACTTCTGTGATATTCATGGCATCAAACGTCAATTAACCACACCTTACACTCCCCAGCAGAACAGTGTTGTCGAGCGTCGCAACCGCACGGTTGTTGAAATGGCTCGTTCCATGTTACAACATAGGAGTGTTCCAAACAGATTCTGGACTGAAGCAGTATTTACTGCTGTTTACCTTCTTAACCGATCACCCACTCAGGCTGTTACAGGGAAGACTCCTGAAGAGGTTTGGTCTGGCCGTAAGCCTAAGATCAGTCATCTCAAAGTATTTGGCTCAGTTGCATATGTTTGGATTCCAGCTGCTAAGCGCTCTAAATTGGATTCCAAAAGCCAGAAACTCATGATGACAGGGTACAGTGATCATCATAAGGCCTATAGGCTGATAGATATAGCCACTGGTCGTCTTAGCTTCAGTCGAGATGTAGTATTTGATGAAGACAGAGGATTCTTTCAGTCTTCTTCTTCTAAGCAGTGCTCTGAGGATCAGCCTCACAGTGTTCGTCTTCCGGTCGGTCCACCTGATGGGAGGGATGATGTAGCATCAGTATTTGATACTACTCTATCTGAGCTTCCTCCAGAAAATAACCCTCCTCTTGCGGCCCCTATTGCTCTTGAGTCTTCTCCACCTCCTCCTGATATTGGTTCCTCTACTCCTGATATTGGTTCTTCTACTCTTCGGCCTAAATGGTGGGCTAAAACCATTGGTGATCTCCGGGATGATGAGCTCCTTGAAGGTAGAACTTCTAGACATAAGAACAGACAACAGTCTACAGTCAATTTTGCTCTTATGGCTAACTTACACAGTATTTTTGAGCCTCAAACCTATTCAGAGGCTAAGGGTACATCTGAGTGGGAACAGGCTATGGAAGCCGAATTCCAGAGTCTTCAGAAGAATCACACATGGACACTTTCTGATCTTCCTGCAAGGAAAAAGCCCATAGGCTGCAAATGGGTGTATAAAGTGAAATACAAAGTTGATGGAACCATATACAAGTATAAAGCTCGGCTTGTGGCTCGAGGGTTCTCACAGAAGGAAGGCATCGACTATGAGGAGACTTTTGCTCCTACAGCCAAGATGAGTACCATAAGGCTTGTCCTTGCCCTAGCAACTCAGTTCAATTGGAAAGTTCATCAGATGGATGTAAAAAGTGCTTTCCTAAATGGTGATCTCCAAGAAGAAGTCTACATGACGTAGCCTCCAGGATTCAAGGTTGCTGGTCAAGAACAGAAAGTGTGTCGGTTAGCTAAAGCAATCTATGGATTGAAACAAGCTCCTCGGGCTTGGTACATGAAAATTGATCAGTACCTGACAGATCAGGGTTTTCAGTGGAGCCCTTCTGATGCAAACCTGTACATCAAGCATACTGGTGATGATATCTTGTTTGTGGTTGTCTATGTGGATGATCTTATCATTACTGGCAACTCTGCACATTTGATCCATGGGATCAAACAAGATTTATGCAGAACTTTTGAGATGACAGACTTGGGACTTCTTCATTACTGTCTGGGGGTTGAAGTTTGGCAGACTGAAAATCAGATCTTTCTCTCTCAGTCCAAGTATGCCAAAAATCTTGTGGACAGGTTCAGAATGCAGGATTGCAAACCGGCCACGACTCCTATGGAACCAGGGCTCAAACTTTCAGCTCAGTCATCCTCTCCCCTTGTGGATGAAACTTTATTCAGGCAATTAGTGGGCAGTCTCATCTATCTTACTGCTACCAGACCTGACATCAGTTTTGCAGTAAGCTACATTTCTCGCTTCATGTCCGCTCCTAAAGCTGATCATTGGCAAGCAGCAAAGCGTGTGCTACGATATGTGCGTGGCACTTCTGATTATGGCCTCCTATACACTCGAAGTTCCAATCCTATACTCAGTGGTTACACTGATTCTGACTGGGCCGGTTCGGTTGATGACCGTAAATCTACAGCTGGGTATGTGTTTAATCTAGGATCCGGTGCTGTTACTTGGACTAGTAAGAAGCAACAGGCAGTGGCTCTCTCCTCAACAGAAGCAGAGTATCGGGGAGCAGTTAAGGCATCCTGTGAGGCAGTTTGGCTTCGACGTATGCTGGCAGATATGCATGTTTCCCAGACAGGGCCTACTTCTTTGTTTTGTGATAATCAGGGAGTGCTCAAACTTGCCAAGAATCCAGTCTTTCATGAACGAACAAAGCATGTGGAAACTCATTGCCACTACATTCGCCAGCTTGTTGAAGACGGCTCAGTTCAGTTGCAATATGTTCCCACAACAGAGCAGCCCGCCGACATCTTCACCAAGCCTCTTGGTCCTGATAAATTTGTAAAATTCAGAGGGTCTATTGGTGTTGTAAATAGATTGAGTATTAAGGGAGGGTATTAGAATATTCCTATTTAGTATTTAATACTCAGTCTTTTAGATGTTGCTATTTTTTCTTTTAAGCAGTTTCTTAGACGAAACTGAGTGTTTCCATATTCTACATAGAAACCTGATGTTTCTATTATTGTAAATATCTCTGTATTATCATTGAGCTGTTTGCTCATTATTGTAAATATCTCTGTATTATCATTGAGCTGTTTGCTCATTTCTGAATTAATTCATTCAACATTCTTTTAATGTCTAGGATGCATGGTGTTCAACAACTTGATCTCTCAAGATCAAGTCTGATTGGGGTTCTACCCCGGTTTATGTGAACTAATTTTTGTGAATGGAGAGTGGTAAGGTCTTGTGACTCACTGTCGATCGATCCTTCTTATTATTTATATCAATCTTCAGCAGAGATGAGATGAGATGCAGAGATAGTACATGATGATCAAGATGGCATGATGATAGATGGATATCAGCGGGTGGAATTCTCCCTAGTTGAGAGGGAGTATTAAAATGTGCAACTAGGGCCAAATTCCACTTTGCACAACTCATTTGAAGAAGCTGATTATTGGATTGAATTTGTCTTTTAGAGAGGACCAAAATTGACATAAAGATCACTAAATTTGGACAAGGAGAAATATGTTTTTGAAGTCAAGCCCACTCATGTGCAATTTGTCAAGGTCGGCTTGGGGTCAAGTTGGACAAATTGACCTTCCATCACATATAAATAGAAGAGACCTCCAACCTCATTTGGCACATTCACAACACATCATTCTTCTCTCTCCTCATCTGATTGGGTCGTACAAATCACAGGCAACCTGTTTCATCTCACAAGTGCGAGCTTTTGGAGGACAGTTTGACTGGGCATTGACTTTTTGTTTCAATCAGATTTGACCAGCATTGACCGAGGTTCCTCTGACCTGTTTTGACTGCGATTTTTGGAGGATTAATTCTGTTTGACCAGGCCGCATTTATTGGCACAATTTACGAGGATTTCTGGGCAGGTTGACTTGCATTGACTGCAGGCCTGAAGTGACTGTGTGACCGCAAAGCTGATCTTTTTGTTTGACTGGGTTTGACCACTCCAAAGTTGACTGTTTCTGCTGCTATTTGACCTCCAAAGAAGGCCAAGCTACTCTGACTTTGACCGAGCTCAAGAGGGACTGTTTTGCTGCTGCGTTGACCACTGGTTAGGGCAGTTTGACTGCTGTTGTCAAAGTGCAGAAATTACAAATTTGATTAGGTTGTTTGTTTGGCATTTAGACATTGGTATTGGATCATCAAATTGGCAAGTCAATTTTGACTTTGACTTTGTATTATTGTACTCTCTCTCTCTCTGTTGAACATTTGATATTTAAGAAGTTCTTCAAAGGCTCGAACCCTGAGCCACCTCAGAAATCCAAGCATTGTGTAACCAAATTAGAATATCCAAATTAATCAAAGGCCACCTAGTTGGGAGTTCCATAGTGAAGCTACAAAGGGAGCCGAATCTTCCTTAAGTTCTGGGCATAAAATCAATTTGAAGGTTTTGATTGATAGCCTCAGTCATTTTGAAAAAGGGTCGAATCCCATGCTACTGTCCTATGCATCTAAAAGACCTAGCCCAAGTTGCTAGAAGATCTGCTACAGAAGAGACCTAGACTTCTTTCCAAACAGTCACATGTGCATATAAAGATCTAAGTTTTTGTGAACAAGAAAGTCTTCCTAGTCCAGTGAGAAAATCTTTTGCTAATAAAAGAGGACCAAATCACTTTGAAGATCCTTAAAAGTTTGATGGAAGGATAAAAGAGTGACTACATTCACCCTAATTAAGGTATGTTTTGCAGTCCTGTGTGGTGCCATAAAAGACAAGAGGTATAGCAGTTCTAAGGCCTTATATATATGCGTGTGTGTGTGCATTCGAGCCTGAACAAAGAAATAAAGAGCCGACTTGTTGAGCATCTTAAGTAAAACAGTGCGAAACACGCATGTAAAAGAATATTGAATGAATACATTAACCAGGAGCAAACAGCTCAATGATAATACAAGGATATTTACAATAATAGAAACATCAGGTTTCTATGTAGAATATAGAAACAAACAGTTTCATCTAAGAAACTGCTAAAAGAATAAAAATAGCAACAGCTAAAAGACTGAGCATTAAATACTAAATAGAGATATTCTAATACCCTCCCTTAATGCTCAATCTATTTACAACACCAATAGACCCGCGGAATTTTACAAATTTATCAGGACCAAGAGGCTTGGTGAAAATGTCGGCGGGCTGCTCTGTTGTGGGAACATAGTGCAACTGAACTGAGCCATCTTCAACTAGCTGTCGAATGTAGTGGCAATGAGTTTCCACATGCTTTGTTCGTTCATGAAAGACTGGATTCTTGGCAAGTTTGAGCACTCCCTGATTATCACAAAACAAAGGAGTAGGCCCTGGCTGGAAAACATGCATATCTGCAAGCATACGACGAAGCCAAACTGCCTCACAGGATGCCTTAACTGCTCCCCGATACTCTGCTTCTGTTGAGGAGAGAGCCACTGCCTGTTGCTTCTTACTAGTCCAAGTAACAACCCCAGATCCTAGACTAAACACATACCCAGCTGTAGATTTACGGTCATCAACCGAACCGGCCCAGTCAGAGTCAGTGTAGCCACTGAGAATAGGATTGGAGCTACGAGTATATAAGAGGCCATAATCAGAAGTACCACGCACATATCGTAGCACCCGCTTTGCTGCTATCCAATGATCAGTTTTAGGAGCTGACATAAAGCGAGAAATGTAGCTTACTGCAAAACTGATGTCAGGTCTGGTAGCAGTAAGATAGATGAGACTGCCCACTAATTGCCTGAATAAAGTTTCGTCCACAAGGGGAGAGGATGACTGTGCTGAAAGTTTGAGCCTTGGTTCCATAGGAGTCGTGGTCGGTTTGCAATCCTGCATTCTGAACCTTTCCACAAGATTTTTGGCATACTTGGACTGAGAGAGAAAGATCTGATTTTCAGTCTGCCACACTTCCACCCCCAGACAATAATGAAGAAGTCCCAAGTCTGTCATCTCAAAAGTGCTGCATAGATCTTGTTTGATCCCATGGATCAAATGTGCAGAGCTGCCAGTAATGATAAGATCATCCACATAGACAACCACAAACAAGATATCATCACCAGTATGCTTGATATACAGGTTTGCATCAGATGGGCTCCGCTGAAAACCCTGATCTGTCAGGTACTGATCAATTTTCATGTACCAAGCCCGAGGAGCTTGTTTCAATCCATAGATTGCTTTAGCTAACCGACACACTTTCTGTTCTTGACCAGCAACCTTGAATCCTGGAGGCTGCGTCATGTAGACTTCTTCTTGAAGATCACCATTTAGGAAAGCACTCTTTACATCCATCTCATGAACTTTCCAATTGAACTGAGCTGCTAGAGCAAGAACAAGCCTTATGGTACTCATCTTGGCGGTAGGAGCAAAAGTCTCCTCATAATCGATGCCTTCCTTTTGTGAGAACCCTCGAGCCACAAGACGAGCTTTATACTTGTCTATGGTTCCATCAGCTTTGTATTTCACTTTATACACCCATTTGCAGCCTATGGGCTTTTTTTCGGCAGGAAGATCAGAAAGTGTCCAGGTGTGATTCTTCTGAAGACTCTGGAATTCAGCTTCCATAGCCTGTTCCCACTCAGATGTACCCTTAGCCTCTGAATAGGTTTGAGGCTCAAAAATACTGTGCAGGTTAGCCATAAGAGCAAAATTGACTGTAGACTGTTGTCTGTTCTTATGTCTAGAAGTTCTACCTTCAAGGAGCTCATCATCCCGGAGATCACCTATGGTTTTAGCCCACCATTTTGGCCGAAGAGAAGAAGAACCTATATCAGGAGTAGAGGAACCAATATCAGAAGGAGGTGGAGAAGGCTCAAGAGCAATAGGGACAGCAAGAGGAGGGTTAGCTTCTGAAGGAAGCTCAGATAGCGTATTATCAAATACTGATGCTACATCATCCCTCCCATTAGGTGGACTGACTGGAAGAAGAACACTGTGAGGCTGATCCTCAGAACGCTGCTTAGAAGAAGAGGACTGAAAGAATCCTCTGTCTTCATCAAATACTACATCTCGACTGAAGCTAAGACGACCAGTGGCTATATCGATCAGTCTATAGGCCTTGTGATGATCACTGTAACCTGCCATCATGAGTTTCTGACTTTTGGGATCCAACTTAGAGCGCTTAGCAGATGGAATCCAAACATATGCAACTGAGCCAAAAACTTTGAGATGACTGATCTTAGGCTTACGACCAGACCAAACTTCTTCAGGAGTCTTCCCTTTAACAGCCTGAGTAGGTGATCGGTTAAGAAGGTAAACAACAGTAAATACTGCTTCAGCCCAGAATTTGTTTGGAACACTCCTGTGTTGTAACATGGAACGAGCCATTTCAACAACCATGTGGTTGCGACGCTCGACAACACTGTTCTGCTGGGGAGTGTAAGGTGTGGTGAATTGACGTTTGATGCCATGGATATCACAGAAGTTGGCAAAAGCTGAGGAACAAAATTCCCCCCCATTGTCGGTCCTAAGGGTCATGATATTACAACCAGATTCTTTTTCTACTAAGGTTTTAAACTTCTGAAAGGTACTAAGAGCATCAGATTTATTTTTTAAAAAATACACCCACATCTTTCTACTGAAGTCATCTACAATAAGTAAAAAATATTTGCAAGCAGTGATAGAAGTTGTATTCATAGGACCACAAATATCAACATGAAGTAACTGAAGTACCTTAGATGCGCGCCAAGATTCTCCATTTTTGAATGAAGACCGATGTTGCTTTCCCGCTTGACAGGCGCTGCATACCCCCAACTGCTGAGTCTGAATATCAGGTAATCCTGACACAAGTCCCTCCCGAGAGAGCTGAGCGAGATACTGCATATTGAGATGCCCATATCGCTGAGGGAGAGACACGTGCTGCTAGAGCCACTTCTGGAAAGTCACCGGTGTCAAGTAGCCTGTATAGACCATGGTCCTCTAGACCAACAGCAACTGTTAGACTGGTCTCCCTGTCAATGATGGAGCACTTGTGTGCACTGAACACAACATCAAGCTGAGGAGAATTCCTCATAATCTGGCTGACAGATAGCAGATTAATCTCCATACCAGGAACATAGTATACATTGAGAAATATGAGCGTGCGTCTACCAGACTGAATTTGAACTGTACCCCTGCCAGCTACATTGTACTTTTCACCTCCACCAAATACCACTGAATCACTGAAAGGTGAGAAGTCAATAAACCAGTCACGCCTGTGAGAGAAGTGGCGTGATGCACCAGAATCAATGTACCATGCAGAGGAAGGAACATGTTCTGAAGACCTTTTAGCCATAAAGGCGTAAAAGGCAGAATCTGTCTGCTCGGAATGTTCTGCAACATTCGCTGTCTGATTTGGCCCTCCCTGTTTCTTCTGTTCAGAAGCAATCCGCTGTCGGCAATCTTTCTTCATGTGACCGAACCTGTGACAGTAGTTACACTGCACACTTTTCTTCCTAGCAGGATCAAAAGACTGAGGAGAGCCTGTCTGCTGAAAAGACTGGTATTTTGCAGCAAATGCATTTTCCGAGGGCACTGATGAAGTACCACTACCAAACTGCTGTTTCCACCGATCCTGCTGCAGAAGTTTGGTACATAGATCTGGAAACTTTAGATCAACATTTGTGGTTGTAATGTTGAGTGTTTCTATGAAGTGTTCATAAGATTTTGGTAGACTCTTCAGAGTAATGACTACCATATCTTCTTCCTCCATGGTCCGACCAATGGCTTCGAGCTGATCTCGAATGTCTTTAATTTTGTTGAGATGTTCCTGTAAAGACATATGTTCATCCATCATGATGGAGAACAACTGATTTTTGAGAAAAAATGCTCTGCTTTTGTCAGATGTCTCGTGCAGTTCTTTCAACTGTTGCCAGATTTCGGTAGCGGTCTTGCCAGAGGGAATTTGTGGTAACTGATCATCAGCGACAGAGAGCTTGAGAAGCATAACAGCCTCCCGATTTCGATCATCAAATTTATCTTGATCGGTACCAGCTGTACCGGGACGAGGCTCTTTGCCCAAAATGAGCTGATCAAGACGCCTGTATTCAAAAATGGTCAGCATTCTTTGTTTCCAAATGTTATAGTTGCTGCCATTAAAGCGCTGATTTCCTTCTAACATCAGATTGGTGAGCGTGGCCATTTTCCCAAAGTTAAATACAGAAGTCTGACACACAACAAAGTGTAGCTGCCTGCTTAAAAATCTTCTTTCAAGATGATTGTACCAAATTGTTAATAAATTCTGTTGTGAAAGAAATAGACTTGCACACAAAAATTATTACTCAGGTCTGATCATGCCACTTTTAAAAATGACTATGATGCTGTTTCAAAAAATAACTTTGATGCTTACTTAAAAATGACTGTGATGCTGGTTTGATCACGCTTCAAAAAAATAACTGTGATGCTTATTCTGGTCCCACCGCTTCAAATAAGATCACAATAAACTTTAATCCAATTTCTAAGCAAAAAACCGAGAAGCTGGAAAATACCTTTACGTGACACTGCCGTCACGTTATCTGAAGGATCTCGGATCTGTTAAAAAAACTTGATTTCTCAGCAAATAAATGGTGACTTACGTGACACTGCCGGCACGTTATCTGAAGAATCTCGATCTGTAAAAAAAACTTGATTTCTCAGCAAATAAATGGTGACTCGGATCCCGTTCTGCACGTCCTTCACGTTTTAGCTAATATATATATGAATTGCGGGCACAATCGGGTCTCGGACGGACTCGATTCTGGAAAAAAACGTGAGCAGGTTTGCTGTAAGTTTGCCGGGACGTGACGTAAGGTCTCCACGGGACGTGATTCGGAGGTTTGCCGTAACTATGATTTGATTCAGACGTGCGATTACTCTGCTGAGCGAAGACTGAGTGATTATTGATATATTCCCGTGAGCGTCGAACTGTGTGAGCGAAGAGTGTGATGCCACTTTCCCGTGTGACAAAGTAAATCGGAGGTTCGATACAGCGTTCGCCGGTTTTCTCCTCGCAACTCGGGTCGAGTTTTGGTGCCGCTGGAAAGTGCCGGAATTTTGATACGATTCTGGCGTGCCTCGATTCGAATGGATCCGGAACCCTCCTCAGAACAGACCCCACAGCTCTGTTTCGAATCTTGATTCTTCAAAGGCGTCGGCGGTCCTGCACGACTTCCTAATTTGTTGATCGGGTGGCCACAAAATAAACACGACTTCAAAAAAAATAAACTGTTCGCGATTCTGAGCACCGCCACAAATTTAAATCCTCATAAAATGATAATGCAGGAGATGAATCCCTTTCTGTATCGAGATTGACGACTGTAAGCTTTTATCACAATGAGCAAAGCCGAGGCTAAGACTCAGTGAAGGCTACCTGGCTTACAGAGGGCTCGACCTTAGAAAGGAATGAAGATCAAGAAATCTACAGACCTTGAGAGCAGTTTCGAAATGAACTACTGAATTTTTCAATCTATGAAAAATTATTTCGAAAAAATTCCTGTGCTCTGATACCATAAAACAGTGCGAAACACGCATGTAAAAGAATATTGAATGAATACATTAACCAGGAGCAAACAGCTCAATGATAATACAAGGATATTTACAATAATAGAAACATCAGGTTTCTATGTAGAATATAGAAACAAACAGTTTCATCTAAGAAACTGCTAAAAGAATAAAAATAGCAACAACTAAAAGACTGAGCATTAAATACTAAATAGAGATATTCTAATATTAAGTAATTTATATAAATAACAGTAGTTATCATTTTCAAAGAAGAAGTCGAGATCCCTTCTTTAGTCACGTTCACTTAAGAATCCTAGAACGAGTTGATTGGAGGTACATTAGCTCTATCTTGCAAGAGCATTCATCAAGGTACATTTTGTAGTTCTGTATGTTTATAAAGAGGAGAAAAGACACATTCCTAAGGCACTCATATATACTATTGTGCCAAGCTTGAACAGTCCCACTGAAGCTGACTTTGGAGAGAGAACAATCTTGTGAAGTAGTTCTGAGTATATGAGGGTTCTCTTGCATCGTTGTTCTAAGCATACTTATATATCTTTATTTTAAACTCTGAGCTCACATATCATTGTTTCAATATAGACCCTTATTCATCAATTAAGACAATATTGCCACTGTAAATAAAAAATCTCCGCAGGCCAGCTCAATTGATATAAGTAGTTCAAATTGTGTGTATATATATATATATGTGTGTGTGTGTGTGTGCTAACCATGTCACTGTAGAAGGCACAAATCATGGATCTCATACAAAGACTTATACTATCTCCATAGGTCAGCATATATTCTTATCACTGTAGGATGTATAGATGCTTTCATTCTTTTAAGACGGAGAGCAAGGTGATGGGCCTTCTCTTGAAAACACTTATGCTTATGTACATGGGACTGTATGAGATGATAAGCCTAATGATCCATCATCCTAGGTCTATTTTATGCATAGAAATGCAATACAAGTCTCGGCTCCTCTTCCTTTGTGACAGAGGCTCGAATTAAGTCCTTTTGAAATGAAATTGTGCTCAGAGCAATAAGAGAACTAGGTTTCTTCTTTTCTAGCCTTTACTTGTATACTCAGAATTTTGATGAGTATCTCGAACCTCATGCTCAGGTATAGAGAAGATCATGTACAGATGAAGGGTATGAGTTTCACTTGACAAGGAGTCTATGCTTCAGTGTTATGCTCAAAATATACCTTCAACAAAATCGATCTTGGACTAATTATTTGCACAGGTGTAGTTTAGAATTTTGATTCTTTTGGAGACTGTATAAAACAATGTCATAGAATTTCAGACCACGTACAAAAGATTTGTCTCCCTTCTAGGTTTGATATGGTTGACAATAGGAAGGCCTTGAATGCCTTGCAAAACTAGAACAATCCCTTCACAAAACTTTGATAAATTCACTGATCAACAATGACTATAATGTACATACCAGAGTTGTGAAGTTGCTCAGAAATTCGGTGATTTGGATGAAAGATGCAAACCTAGTAGTCTCCTTTTTAACCTTCACTCCAATGTCAAGAGGTGCGGCCTCTCTTATGTTGCTAGATAAGTCCTTTAACCCTTCACAACTATGCTCCTTATGCATTCACTTTGCTAAAATATGTCTGCGGCCTTGATGCAAAGATTAGGGCAAGATAATGGTGTCCAAAAAGGCTTCGATCTACTAGCCAATGAGCGTGGTTTGGAGAGGGCTATTAAATAAGCCTTAAATTTTCCCTGTGAATTGTTCTCAAAGTGCTCTTGCTAGCCTTACAATTCTTGCGACCTTACTTCTGCAATTAGGGCTGGTAATTATGCCCAGAACTTTAATTCATTTGCCTCCATAAATTTAGTCTATGGTACATGATTTCCTTGAGATGATGTAACGCAAAACATTTATTTCTGCCCTTTGTTCAAAGCCCTAGCTCTTATACCATGTTGATAAATCTAGGGCATACAATTAAGGTGTTTATTAATTGATTTCTCTGCAATTCTTGACATTTTCTTGTGAGCTATATTAGAACACTAGCATTATTATTTAGTTCTGTTCAACATCAAGACAAATGCCAATAAGAAGATCACAATGCAAACATAAGAACCCGAGACTTAGGCTGCTAGTCAGGGCCAAAACCTCTCCTAGAGGGGAAAACCCATGAAAATATCTTCTTATAGAATTTAGATGTGTTTAGAAATCTATAGGGCAATGATTGCAGTGATTTCTCTTTACTTGATAACTGTTTGTGATGCCTTTTTACTTATTTGCTTTGTTACTTATTATTATGTGCGAGTATCATCAAACAACTACCAAAAACAAGAAGAACAAGAACACAGAATATAGTTTGCAAGCCAGGGCCTGTTAGCCACCATTTTGTGGGTGATATCCTAGGAGAATTTTTTTCTCTATGACAGTCTTCAGCCGGCAGCCAGCAACCCCTTGCAGCCACCAACTAGCTCATTGTGACATTTCTCCGCCACCTGAGCCAGCGACGTGGTCCCTCACCCATCTGTCACGATTGTATGTTTGAAGGTGGGCCTCCCAAACTTACAGGTATGACTTGTCATTTGGTGTTTGAGTATTTTAGTTTACTTATCATGGAAACTCTTGGGCATGGATTAATGGGGCGATTTGGCGGAAAGAGTGGACTAGGTTTGTGCTCTTGTCCCCTAGGTCTCTTTTGGATGTTAACCTTGGACCCTAGTCCCATGGGATCTCTTTTACTAACCTTTGGGCTTTAGGGATGGTATTACATGGGAAACCCTGATTTTGATGCGTGGTCCCGCTCCCCAATTCACATATATCACCCCCCTTCCGCTAATTATAACCCCTTTCATCACTTCTCCCACCTAGGTCCACATAGGGTCAGCCACCCCCCCTTGCCCACACCTTGGTTCGGGCCTCGAACGATGCCCCAGAGGTTGATGCAACTAAAAGAAAAAGAAAAAGCATAATTGGCCACATTCAATAGGATATTGTACCACAAAATGCAAAAAGATGGTCAATACAAACACATTTAGCAAGTGGGCAAAAACCATTACATGAGCTCTACCCCTTCCATGGCCATCACCCTGGTTCCTAAAGGCCATAGACGAGTCTCCTTTATCATTCAGGAACCCATGATTGTCCCAATCCCTGGTGGGTGATGAACTACCCCACCTTAAAAGGGGGTATCCACTGCTAAACTTTGCTTGTCATGCTCTCATTCCTTTGAGCCTCAAGCAGTTAAACAAAGAAAATCATAAAAGGCAAAAGGCATACAAAGAAGGGTGGAAAAATCAAGGCTAGGGTAACTCATGTACCACAATTGCTCCCTCCTACACATCATTTACCCAAGTGTGGGATTCCCTTTGATTGGCTACCTTAAAAATGACCTGGATTGGAAGTTCATGCAAAATATGCCACACTTCAAGGGTGATCCATTCACAACAATTGACCACATAGCAAAAATTATTAAGCATGCTTCCAAGGTTAATGTGGCTCATCTAGACAACCTCATAGATTTATTTATTGCCTCTATTGAATACAAGCACCGAGGTTGGCTTGACTCGTGTGAGCCTGAAAGAATTTCATCTTTTATTGAATTGATCAACAAATTCATAGAGTATAAGGGACCGAAATTCCAATCTAATGAAGTTGCTTGTGAGAGCCTAGAGGAAGCCCTTCGAAGGGAAGGTCTCATTAGTCAAGATGAAGAGGTTGGATATAACCTTAGGGATCTAAGTAATGAGCAAGAAGATGAGTCCTCATTGTTGAAAAGTGTAACTATGTTCGGTCTTCATAATGACATGTAATTATGATTTTATGTAATGTGATGTAAAGAAGAAAAAAAAATGTATTGTATTGCTTACTTCATGGGTTTCATGAGCAAGAGATTTTATTTTTAAGTCAAGACTCCCATTGAGAGTCTTTAGGAATTATTTGTCATCTAGTCATAAAATGATAGAGTCATTGTCATGTAACGAAGTCATGTTATACTTTGTATAGAGTCAAACTTGTTTATGTAAAGTATTCTCCAAGACCTTAACACTTATCCTCTTCAAGTCAGCCTACAACAATGAAAGGACTTGCTAGAAGAAGTCAACCTAACTACTTGTGTTCATGTCGGCCTAAAGGACTTGAGATGAAGTGTACATATAGCCACACTGGACCTCACTTAGAGGCAAGCAACTCGACAAGCATTCGGTGGAGAAGTGCGAAGAAAGAGGTTACAAAGAGAAGTGTGAAAAAGGGAGAAGGAGGATTCTTCTAGGCATAACGAAGGAGGATTCTTCTAGGTCAGCAAAGAAGGATTCTTCTGGGTCTTGTGAAATAGAGGTTCTTCTGGTGTATTTGTTTTAGGTACAAAAGAAGAAGGACCAAAGGCATCAAGTGAAGATCAAAGAGAAGCAGTATAGAGACTAGGGTTTTTGATCTAGAGACCGAGATTCTCTAGAGATAGCCGAGAAGAGAAGTGTGGAGACTAGAGACCGAGATTCTCTAGGGGAAGCCGAGAAGAAGCAGTGTGAAGGATAGAGACCAAGTTTCTCTAGAAGGAGCTGAGGAGAGTAGTTTGAGATCAAAAAGAAAGTCGAGGAAGGGAAGAGGCAGAGCATCAAGGTTAGTGACAAGGTTCTTGGGAGGATACTAGTGTCAAGGGTCTTTGTCATGGTCTTTTTACTCATCAATTGAAGATCTAGAAAAAGAATTTTGATCGGGTTTTCCTCTTAAGAGGCGAGAGGTTTTGGCCCTGGCTGACAAGCCTAGATAGTGTCACTTGTCTTTTATTATGCATATTGGTAATTGTCTTGATGAAAAGAACATAATAGTAACATAACAAAGAAAAGACTATAAGCTAAGAAGTAAAAGTATATCACAAGCAATTATCAAGCAGAGAAATCTTTTAACTATTCATGCCCTAGATTTCTCAACAATCATTGGGACCACATGATGAACATGATGAATTTGAGAACACGTGTTGGGAAGGATGAGTTTATGGAAAATGAAATTAAGACTAACCTTGCCTTTCTCAAGGATATTACTCCCGATGACTCTTCTTTTGAGAACCTTGAGGAAGGTGATCCCATTAGCCCCTTAGAAGATGACATTGGAGATTACTTCCACATTGAAAAGGAGAAGTGGGAAATCGTTGGTCCTCAATTTGATTGTGCTCCCTGTTGACCACTACTGGTCAACTACCCATGCAGTACACCTCCTTCCTGTTGGCAGAGAAGGATAGCTCCTGAGCGACATGTCCGTGCCAGCCTACAGTCATCGACAGCTTGATCGTTTTTGTTGTAAACCCAGTCTGCATGTTTGAAATGTAAATAATCTAAGCAGATCAGAGTCATGTATGTAAAGTTGCCTAGGTGGACCTAACTTTCTAATGACGATCTGCGTCCCGGGAGGTTTTTAGTCTCACCGATCCATGGATCGGCAGAGTTTTCCTTCAAACCCAACCCCAAAGCCGGGATGCATTTCGTTATTAGGACTTTAGAGGAATCCTAGCGTGTTACTCTGCTAGATTATAGTTGTGTCGCAGATCTGGGTGGTCTATGAGGGTCTATGTTAAAGTGGATTCATCCCTTTGAGATGTAAATTGTAAAAATTGTAAAAATCATGATGAAATGTGTCTTGAGGGTTGAAAATGTTGTAAATCCCCTCATGAGTCCTAGGTCCTAGGTGCTAGGTGATGATTCCAACGGCTGGGTTTGATGATCCGTCTTAAAATAAATTTAAATTTTTTTTTTTTTTTTTTTTTTTTTAATGAATAAAAATAATAAATTCATATATAATAAAAAATAAAAAATTAAAAAAAAAAAAAAAAAAAAAAAAAAATTAAAAAATTTAAAAAATTTGAAAAATAATAAAAAATAAAAAGCATAAAGCAAAAACCCTAAGCAATAAAATAATAATATTTTTGTGGATCACCCAAAACTAGCCGTTGGGATCATTTCCTTTATGTAGGGTCTTAGGAGGTCATTTTCAGTGTCATCTGATCTGTGAGTCTGTACTGAAAGCTCTCTTGTAAACTGATTTCTGATTAATAAAAAGACTTTGGGGTTTCAAACTGGCTGGTGTTACTCTCTGGAACTGCTGTGAGGTGTTTGAATTTCTGCATATTTCAGTTTTCAACAGTTAAAATAGCTGATTTTTTTTGCAGAGCATTGTGAGTACAGGTATCTTGCTCACGTGCTAGGGTCTGAATGCTGTAGGGTTTCTGGAAAATGGCAGGTATCTCCATTTTTTTTTTGAAATCTAGCAGCATCTCTTGCCCTTGTTTGCTGATGCTTGCTTGAGGTGTGCAGGAAACTCTAGGGTGAAGGTTATTTGTGGGCGTTTGGGGAAGTTCTGGGCTGAACCAGCCGACTCCCACAGGCTGTTCTGTGCAGAGCCCAGCTGATTGTGCCCTGGGTTAATCTGTTAAAGTTTATTGCATGTTTTACATTGAGAAATTTTTTTTCTGATTTACAGTGAAGTTCACAGTGAATTTACTTTTGATATTTCAAGAACATTACTGTCATTACTGTCAAATCTAGCTGTACAGAGCTATAATTTTTGTGATTTTGGGGCAAAGTTTCAAGGGTTTTACTGCAAATTTTGTGGATATCTGCCAGTTTTCTTTTCTTGCAGGGTATCTGTCATCAGGTGATGTTGCAGCTCAATTATAGTGACCAGGTCGTGGGTTAAGCGTGAAAAGGTGCGTTCTGCAAGCTTCAAGACATCCCAGGTATTTACAAAACCCCTGCTGTCCTTTTAAAACTGCAAGCAACACTGAAACGACAGAGAAAGTCTAGAAACAAAAATGGAAGCGTGAATGTATAACAACTCCGGTTTTAGATTTGAGTAACTTGTGATTTGACTTCTGGTGTAACGCATTTGTATGTTTTCTTCATAATCCAAATACGCTGCTTGCTGTCTGATCTCTCACGCCTCTATATGCAAAACGCTGTATGCCTTCCAGTTTCAAACAGTCCCTACACTTACACATTGCAAACCCCTCCTTCCGCCATCCGACCTGTGCATTTCACAACCTGCAAACAATCCCATTCACTTGAAGAAGCTTCGACCTGCACTGATCAAATAACAGAAAGAAGCAAGAAATCGGTCTCTCTGTCAGCATTTGATTTTCGATTTGCCCATCGTAGTGTCTCAGAAAACCCTTCTGGCTTCCATCCCAGCGTGCTTCTAATTGTCGATTTACCATTTCGTGTACGCACCCACGGATCTTGGCTCAGGAAAAGGGGTGTGCAGATGCGTTTGAATCGTTTTACTGCTGCCATCGTATGTTAGATTTCCTCTTTCCTCCGGTGGCTGTTTCATTGTCGCTCAGCAGCTTAGGCGTGGGCTCTTGCGGCGTGGTTTCAACTGCATATCACCTCGTCTTCACACTCAGCGTTGAACCGTTTGTCTATTTTACATTCCCGTCAATGTGCAGCGTATTGGCTTACGGCTCATTCCTTTGCATGTCGTGATAGCATAGTTAGGTTTTATGTATATGCGTTTTTCAGATATAGTTTTAGTTTAGTTTAGGTTTCACTTCAGTTACGTATTTTTTGTTTATTAGATTTTAATTCTATAATGTTAGATTCATGTTTTAGTTTTATTTTTTTTCTTAATTAGATTTTATTTAGTTTAGTGTTCTTTAAATTTTTATGTATTAGCGTTAGTTTTGGTTGTAATTAGATTTTAAATTTGATTTTAATAATATAAAAAAAAAAAAAAAGGGAAATTTTAGGCTTTAGTCTTAGTTTTGAATTTTTATATAGTTTAGTTTTAATATTAACTTAGTTTTAAAATTTTAATTTTTTAGATATAAAAAAAAAAAAAAAAAAAAAAAAAAAAAAAAATTGTGTGTGGAGAATTACTTTTACTGCATTCAGTCGTTTATCATTGCATATCTTTACGCTGAGATCTGAATCTAAATTAGATATCTGGTTTTACTGTTATTTGAAGCGAATTTATCTCTTAGTTTTGCTGGATATCGTCCTTCGAAGAGCTTTGTGGTTTTTTGCTGGATATTTAAGGCATTGCTCTCTTTTCCTGATGATTGCTGGTCGTGGTTCATGTTTTTCGATCATCTAGCTAGTAATCATTTAGATCTTTTAAGGCACTGGTCTGCTCAATTCGTCAAATCATTTTAGTGCTTTTCGTCTCCTGGCCCAACTGTTGTGGCAGTTGGCCCTTATCTTTCCTCAGGGTCTACCCCCCTTAGCCGTGGGAGACAGGCTTAAACGGAGAGACCGGGGATCAGAGTGACAGCCCCCGGTCTGAGCGTTGTCGTGCCAGTTTGCGCGACAACACTCCCATTTATGATACTGACAAGGAAGATGAGGCTGAGATTTGTTTTCCCTTTCTCTCGGGCATTATTTATGAAGACATATCCATCGATACCTTTGGGAAGGAGAGTTATTATTTTCCCTTGCATGAAGAGGGGCAGTTGGGAGTAATCGATTCTCCTTTTAGGGAAACCCAATCTCTGATACTAAGGAAATCGATAAGGCTCCCACCTATCCTTGGTATGATTCTATATTCAAATCACTTGAGCCTTTAGATTATGGTTTTGGGGAAGAGAAACCCGTTGAACATAATACTTCTCCCTCCCCTTTACCATTTTTTCTCTCATCATTTTGATTCTTCCTCAAGTGATCCCCTCACCCCTTGTAATATGTTCTCAAGTGACCATGAGCCCTTTCCCCCTTTTGAATATGGTGTCAAGGAAGAGCCCCTCATTGACTATAATTTATCTCCTTGGACACACCCTCAGGGTTTTGATCACTCCACGACCTCCCCTCTCCAATGTGTCCATCATCTTGAGCAACCTATTTGTTGCACCCCTTCCTTCCTTCACCCTTCATTCCCCTCATCACGACCTTGTGGCATCTACAAAGCATAATATTATAAACAATGATTGTAATAGGCAGTTATTGAGAGTGATATTTCATTCCACCAATGTGTACTAAGAGGGAAAACCATGCACTTCTAGATTCGCCGGAGCTTCCTTTTACCTCGAATGGAGATCATATTTTCCTGCCCGCTTCATCCTCCATAAATATGTATCTGCATTCACTTCGGGATTTTCTACATGAGTAATCATACTGGCAGGCATATGTATACTGATATGATGATATGTTAGTTGCAATGGCTTTATGATTACACTTAGCATCAACATTATTATATGAATGTTAGGGTAGGATGCATTGCATGATGACTTTTTCTCATTAAGAATTAACATATTAAGATATTTCTCATGGTAGATTAGATGCATTTAGATTAAATTTGCATTATATTTACTTTCCTGTTGATTTTATGGCCTAACACTAAGCATGGGTGATCATAAGATACCATAGAAACATGTTGCCCAATGCATTTAGTCTTTGATGTAATGACCCATCTAAACTAATCCACTATATAAAGTTTTAAACTTTATAAGAAAATTGATATGATGAAGCCTTATAAATATAAATTTTTAAACACAGTAACCAGAATCTGAAATACAGAAAGCCTGAAGAATTTAAGTTTGTACTTACCTTAACCGCTGTTGATTCTGCTACTGAACTGGTGATTCTGCTGATGATGTCGTGGCTATTTTGATCCAATCTCCGGGAGACCAATACCACCCAACCAGACTGAGCAAACCTAGTTGCTCAATCCAGAAAGCTTCTCAACAGAAGCTCTCTGTCCCTCCGTGCCCAGAACCTCAAACCGCTTAAAGCTCTTCCAATGGATAATTATCTTCCTCCTGGTTTTCTCCTGGTGAATTTCTGCTTCTGGTTTTTCTGCTCCTCTCTTGTTTTCCCCCCCCTCTTGGTTCAGCCCTCCGGTTTTTATCTGCGGGCCTGGCGGTGACCGCCCTCCTACCTGCAGCCACCGCCTTTCCTCCTCCCGACACGCCTCCATGCACTTACGGCTCTCAGATATTTCCCTGCTGACATAGCGCTCTGTTATAAATGTCCTGCTGGGTTAAGCGTCCCCCTTTTATAAGGGTGCTTCATATGATTTTATTTTTATTATATAGTTTAATTTTATAAAGTTTAATTCATATATTTTATAAAGTTTAATGGTTTATATTTAAAAAAAAAAACTTAATCATATTTATTTTAAAGTTCATCATTTTTGTTTTAATATAAGGATTTAAAAATTTATATTTATAAGGCTTCATCATATCAGTTTTCTTATAAAGTTTAAAACTTTATATAGTGGATTAGTTTAGATGGGTCGTTACATTTGATATGTGCAACTAACAGGTCTACGGTAAACAAGAGATTGTTGGTGTTCTCATGACCTCTCGTTCGAGTAGCTTTGCCCACTTGTCCATGTCCCAGTTGGAGCTAGATGTTACCCACCATTTTGTGGGTGATATCCCAACGAGAAAAACTTTCTCCATGATGGTCCTCAACCGACAGCCCCTTGTAGCCATCAACTAGCTCATTGTACCATTCCTTCGCCACCTGAGCCAACCATGTGGTCCCTCACCCGTCTGTCATGATCGTATGTGTGAAGGTGGACCTCCCAAACCTACAAGTATGCCTTGTCATTTGGTGTTTGAGTATTTTAGTTTACATAGCACAGAAACTCTTGGGCATGGATTAATGGGGAGATTTGGCAGAAAGAGTGGACTAGGTTTGTGCTCTTGTCCCCTAGGTCTCTTTTGGATGTTAACCTTGGACCATAGTCCCATGGGATCTCTTTTACTAACCTTTGGGATTTAGGAATGGTATTACATGGGAAACCCTAATTTTGATGTGTGGTCCCGCTACCCAATTCACATATATCACCCCCCTTCTGCTCATTATAACCCCTTTCATCACTTCTCCCACCTAGGTCCACATAGGGTTAGCCACCCCCAAGTGTGGGATTCTCTTTTATTGGATACCCTTGTACCATGGCATGTGACCCAGGTTGTTCCCCTTCGTCCCCTACTCCGTTCCATCATTGTATCACATGCCACCACCATTTGAAGGATGTACCATGGACATATCAGCCCCTTTGGAACCAGAAACTACCTAATAGTATGATTGGTTAACCCCCCTTGGAGCTTGGAGACATTAACACATGCCAAAACCCATTACGGAAGGGCATGCCATTATGAAGTGCCCACTTGTTTTCCATGGTTTGTAAATTCTTTTAATTGATTGCTTTAATGACTTGATATGTTGCAAGGTACGGAGACGCATTAGATCTTATGCAAGATTGCATATGGTCTCCATTTTGGGTTTGGTCTCCCTATACGAGGTACTAACCCCTCCAGACGGCTACATTGGCACATGTAAGGTGTGTGTAGAGAGCCATGGGCCTCCACAACAGAAAATACCATTCCATGAATCCCCAAAGTCATTTAGAGATCGCTTATGGTTCACCAATCGAACGAAGAAGATGCACCTGGTTCACCATGCCCAGCCGGCCCCACAACTACATTATGCACTTGTCAGATGACCCACGACTTGTATGATGATGTGGCATCCTTTACACTATTATTCGAGCCCTTACAGATGGTCTACATGCATCTTCGATATGTTTGGAGACCCATGAGGTCAGTTGTGTACCCCCACAACCACTTGGGAGCACCACAGTTTTACTACTTCGAGAACAAGGGGTCACCTCCTTTCCACTGCTTTTGGGAGTCCTGTTTCACATTATGGCACCTATGGACTTCATTAGGCCTCCTCCAAGGCCCAACGACATGCATTATTGATCATTCGACCTCTTGAGAGGCTTATTCTTTTGATTTTGAGCTAGTTTGGTGGGCTTGTCACCAAAAGTTAGTTATATTGTATATTATTTTATTTCAAGGGCTCAATTACGCCTCATTAGGCAAACCGAATTCATTTGGACATGTATAAATTCAAGTGATGTGATTTCATTTTAGCATCATCACTTGGCTTGGACTTGTATCTCTTAAAAGAACTTCATTGTCCTTCTTGGATGACGAATTTTGGAGCATGGAATGAATTTTGATGTTTGGATCATTTTCTCGTCTTGGAGCTTCTTGATTGGAATTTTTTTTATTGTTGGATATACTCTTATACATGTAAGTGCAATTTAATGCTATTCTTCCTTTCTATTTTGTCGCATACATTGCTGCTGGGATTTAGCTATACTAGGCCTAATTTATTGCATCCATTTATGCGAAGTTGTGGAAAATTTGTTTCTAGATACTGTTGCTTCATGTATGGGCCATGTATAATGAATAAATGTTCCTAGGGGTGTTTTATGGTTGAAATTCATCTTGATAAGCCATCTGTTTTTCAAAATGAAGTGTAAAGTCTTTGAAGTTGCTTTTCTTCTGCCCTAATGCTAAGCGAAGTTGTCTTTGAAGCCTCCTTAACCTAGAAAATCAAAATCCATATTCATAATCATTCTTGACTCCAATCTCCCAAAGGATTAGGCACTGGTCCACCATAGGTGATCACCTTAAAGCATATTTTTCTCACCTTCTCTCTCTTTCTAGGCCTAGCCTACATAGGTCACCTAGGGCATCACTTATCTCACAATCTAGCCATATTACCTTGAGTTTTGGTCCACAACTGTGCTAGAGTTTGCTCAGAGGCACTCCAAATTTGAAGTGAATCTGATGGTGGGATCCCGAGATATTGCAAGCCCTAGCTCAAGGACCATTTCTTGCCCTAGCTTCCCTTTGCTAGTGACCTCATTGGAATTATTGCATCAAATTTAAAGAAAATTTCTCCTTCAATCCCTTTCTCCCCCTCAATTAGGTCAAGCACATCTTGGTTGATCAATTCCATCCCCTTGACCTAATTCTGGGTCCACATAGTCCCGTGTGGTCCCACAACTTATTGAAGCCAATTTCACAAAGACCACTTGGAATCCAAGTTTCCACAAGGATTTTAGGGGCTAGGAATCTCCTTGACAAGTCATATAGTCAAACCCCAGTTCTTAGAATTCTCTTAAGCCCTTCCTAGAGAGGCTTTCATCTTGCTTTCCAAGCAAGTGAGCCATATATTTGAGCCTCTCTTGTGAATAGGCTTCTAGGATCACCTTTCTTCCTATTAATGATCCATTCGTTCCTGTGATCCTTGTTATACTGGGTCTCTTCCCATCAATGAAAACCCGTAAAGAGTAGGGAGCCTTAGCTGAGGTGATAGTGGGCTATAGCTCTATTGTTGCCCTTGACCTAGCAGTTGACCCTTTATGATCCCCTTCTACAACCCCTACTAGTTTGGGCGGTAACAAGGCCCAAACCCTCTCTAGTTGAGAGGAAAACCCGTAAATCTCTTCTCTTCCTTACAGATTCTTCAATTGACAAATTCCAAGACCTTAAGACTGAACCCAATACCCTCCAAGACCAAGACCAACCTCTTTGGACGATGTGCTAACCTTGATCCAGTCAAATCTTTTCTAGTGGCACTTCTTTGACCTCCAACTGCAGAATTTCGGCCTCCACTACAGATCTAAAATTTTGGTCCCCCTAGCAGTTGCTGTTGCCACACCTGTGAGCTTTGATTTTCCTTTTGAGCCTTCTTTTGACCTTTGCTTGGCTTTCCTTGACTTCTAGAGCTTGAGGATGACCCTTTGTGACCTTCGCTTGACCTTCTTGCCTTATTGTCTCCAAGATCGAACTTTTAGATAGAAACCCTAGTCCTCCTTAGCACCTGTGAGAGAGAAATAGCCCAAGCAAAAGTCTCCTTCGTCCTCTTCCTTCTTCCTCCTTCACTAGAATTAGTGATGGATGAATGTGTCTCAAGGAGATCGAGTTTCCTCCTATATATAGGCTCTTCAAGGTGGACGTGGCTCTTCCTTTTAGGTCGACTTGGTCTTGGAGGGTATTTTGACCCTTTTAATGACAAAAATACTTTTTTTTACAAGTTACAATGTGCCCAAAGGGCTCTTCAACTTATGACAATGACTCTTTTGACCTCCTGACCTAGCACAAACCCTAGAAGCACTCAATGGGCGCTTGACCTATAAAATAAAAGACCTTGAGCATGAGACCATGCTCCAAAAATAATAATAATAATAATTTTCTTTCATTTTACAATTTACCAAAATCAAAAGTACATTTCATATTTATGAAGACTAAACATAGTTACACATTTTTCAACACTCCCTCTAAACTAGGGAGGTATTCGTAAATGGTACAAGGACATTCTCAATTTGAGGAGATCTCATAAGAAGAGTCGGATTAGTAACCCATCTATATAGCATCATATTAACTAGCATTGTCACATAGCAAGGACTTGACTAATAGCTCTATCTCGCCACAACATCAAAGCACAATGCTAGCGAGACCAATGATTTATAGACACCATCATCATTGTCTCTCAAGGCACAAACTCCACCCGGGTGTTCACAGGCTATGACCTTCCTTGGACTATTCTTATCGTGGATAGCTAGTCCTCAAAGAATATCAATCCACGGGTACTCTTATCTTTGATGCCCTACCTCATCCTCAAAGAGTATTGGATGCCAGATGTTTACCCAAACCTCCATTTTGTCTTCCCAAGTGAAGACAAGAATGATGTGCCTATCTCTTCCTCTCAACTAGGGATGATACATCAACCAAACCAAGCTTATCTCTCAAATACACAAGCTTCTTATTATGAAGAGATTTTGTCAATATGTCATCTACCTTCTCATTGGTGGAGATATACTGTAGCTGTAACACACCATCTTGTACTAGCTTTCGAATGTAGTGATACTTGTTGTTGATATGCTTTGTCTTTCCATGAAACATTGGGTCTTTCCATGAATGGACTGAGGGATCAGGACAGGCTGGATGGGGCATCCAACTTTGTGGTTTGGAAGGCCAGGATCTTGTCTATTCTAGATAGACATTGCATCAAGGCCTTCGCCTTGAGAACAATGGCTATCCCAGTTGACCCTACTAATAATGAGAAGTACGAGGAGGCAATGGCCAAGGTGAAATGTATCATCCTTGATGGCTTCAAGAATCATGTGGTCCAACATATTGTCGGGAAGGAGACAGCAAAGGAAATGTGGGACACCTTGAAGACATTATACCAGCATACTTCTGTGCAGAAGAAGATGTTACTTGAGAATCAATTGTTGTCATACTAGATGCAGAAGGGGGAGCAGATAGATCACTTCCTCAGCAGATTAAAGGAGATCCGGACCAATTGACTTCCATAGGGGCCATGCAGGATCAGGAGCTGATGGTGAGGACCACTCTAAATGCAGTATCTGAGGAGTGGGAGACATTCATCCAGAGCATTCTGCGCAGGGCGACTCTTCCAGATTGGGAAGAATTGTGGGTGGCTCTTCGCCAAGAAGAAATCAGATGATTGAGCAAGACAGGAAGTAGCAGCAAAGGAGTCTGGATCAAGAAGGAAGAGGAAGAGGATGCAACTCTGGCATCTGCAGGGAAGCAGGAGAAGAGGAAGAAGAAGGACCTCTCCAAAGTCAAGTGCTTCAATTGTGGGGAACTAGGTCACTATGCAAACCAGTGTCCGAGGAAGAAGAACAAGGGAGAGGTGTCTGACTCCAAGGCAACGCCAGCAAATGCGGAATTGGAGGTAGAGCAGGATGACGATTGTGCCATAAGTGCTCATGTACCTCTAGAGAAGAGGTGGGGAGACATCGAGCTGTAGTCAGGAAGACTACAGGCGATGAGGGGCAAGATCCTTGAGGTACCCAACCTCTTGGATCAAATCCTTGCTACGGGAGCCCCGAAGTGAGAAGTAGCAGGACTAGCGGATGTCGGTAGCAACGGATGCAGATGAAGCGGCAGAGTGCTATAGTGCAGGAGTCTCGGGTAGTGCAAAGCTAGCATGCTACAGCAATGCGAGAGGCACAAAGGAGATTGCAACAGTGCAGGATGGCACAAAGAGGTTTGCAACAGTGCGAGATACAGGGAGTTGTTGCAACAGCGCAGAGGTAGTAGAGGGAGCACTTGTTAGCGACAGAGAGAGCTTCAATATCGGGAGTGTTTCTAGCCTAACAGGGATGTCAGTAGTTGGGTGAATCAGTTACTTACTTCTTAGTAACTGAGTTGCAGTACAGTAGCAGTATGCAGTAGCATGATGCAGCATGATGAGAGGGGGTTGCAGTGCAGATGCAGTGTTGGGAGAAAGGACCAGCAGCAGCACGGATGCAGAGGGAGTTGCCGTAGAATGCAGCAGTGGCAGTGGCAAGGCCATGGGCAGCAGTACAGGATGCAACAGTGCAGAGGATGTTGGGCAGGGAGGCCTAGCATCAGCACAAGTACTGGTGTCGTATAATCAGAGTGATGCTCAGTGTGGAGTATTACTAGAGCACAGTCCTCGCTAAGAGGGAGTGTTGATTTGGGGTAGCATTGGATGTGCTCTAGCCATGAAAATTGGTGGAGAGGCTAAAGCACATGAGATCTCCAAGACCCAGAAATGGTTTGGGCAAATTCTTCCCGGTTTAGGAGATATTAAAATAATTAATATTTTTAATGGAGTTCCTAAGTCTAAACTTAGAAAAAATAAAATATTAATGGGTATTAATATAAAATTGGGTTAGAAGCTTCCAAAAGACATGGATCAAGCCAAATCTAATCTTAGTCGTTGATTAGAGATGTAATCTCGGCCTTGAAGGACCAACAGGAAAAGTATAAGAAGAGGCTTGAGGGTCAGTGGGAGAGCACACCAGAGTGATTAGTCATTCAATTTTCTAGAGCGGGGTTTGCTAAGAAAAGTTGAATCAATGATCAGTTTGCAGCGAGGAGCAGTGAGTACTGGACAGAGAGGCAGAGATAGTGCTGAGAGACCAACACAGAGGCAGAGAGGCAGACGCAGAAGCCAGAGCAGGCCACGCAGAGGCTAGCTGAGACAACGCAGAGGCCAAAGGGCCTGTGTCATCCACGCAAAGGGCAGCAGGAGTGATGTAGAAGGTCGTAGAGGCTGCGCAGTGCCTCAAAGGGCTGATGCAGAGGGTTTTGAGGCTGACCTGGAGACCAGGAGGGCTGACACGGTGCTTCAGTTGTGCTGGAGAGGGTTTCGTGGGGCAGATTTTCTGAATATCTGCTTCCGAATAGAGAGGTATTACTGCTAGTTATTTTTCTCTGTCAGGTGAGCCAGTTTGGCACCCAGTTGTACTCAAGGATATACTACATAATAAATAACCCTCAGAATTGCTGCACTGGTTTTCCCGCATTGGGTTTTTCCAGGGACAAGTTGTCCAAAAATAATGGTGTCACTTGTGTGTTTGCTATTTCTTTCAATCGTTGATCTGTAGAGGGTTGACACTGTATTCTGTTCAAGTAGGAGAAAAAAACCAGAGAATACAGATAAAATTTCTAATGGGTAATACTTAGAAATTTCAACATAAAATAATTTCTTTCTTTCTTTCTTTTAGTGAAAAATGGTGGCTCTTTAGTACACAATTCTTAACCCATGAAAACTTGTGCCAAATATATCGCTAATCACAAAAGGTCAAATGCCTTCGTTCATTATGATTTCTAATTTTTGTTAAGTCGTAGTTTAATGAGGCGTCGTTTTTGCCCGGAAAACAATGGAAATTCCGACACGATTTTGACAAAATTCGACTGAAAGTTTTGGAAATCTGGGTTACAACTATCAAGCTTCAAGATTTTGGGTCCTCTAGGGGTTTTTGATGGCGTTGAATCCATTTCCACCATCAAAAACATGATTCAAGCACTCATACTGTCATAATTTTTGAAAACAATGGCTAAATTCCAACGATTTTTAGCCGACTAGGCGAAATTGACACCTCGGTAGACAACGCCTTTCTATTAATGCACCCAAGACAGATCCCCCAAGGTTCCTAATAGAGCACCGGCCACAATTTTTGCAAGGGAATGCTTCACTACTTATGGAACCTCTGTTAATCCTTGCCATTTTTCCTTTCCTAATGGATTGTTCTTTCTTCAAATGCCCCAAGAATTCCAATTGATTGTGATAGGTTAAGCCCCCTTGTTCTACTTGATACTTCCAAAATTGAGATAGCTAATTTGTTGGCAAGGATTAAACTTTACAGAAATGCATGAAAGGGAAAATATTCAATTTGCAGTGGAAAATTTTCTTGTTACATAGTTCTATACTTCAAATGGCACCCTGATTTTGGTCAAGGACTCGGTAAGAAGATAAACTCTAAAAAGATGCAAGTGGCCAAAAGTTAGATTCCACAAGGTTTGATAAAACAACATGGTCGCAACTTTGATAACCATGAAAAGAACAAAGTTAAATTATTAAAGAAATATCCAATATAAGAAGGATAATTATCGGAAATTTATATAGGAGAAATAAATAATTAAAAAAAAAATGATATCCTTTAGTTAGATTACGTGTTGCTTTATAATTATTGTTTTATTATTGATTGTAAGATGATGATAATTAAGGTCGACTGAGATTAACATTGGTTAATCAACCCTTAAAAAAGGTAAGGGATTATTTGGATTTCTTTAAAAATTTATTTAAATGCTTGAAAAGCATTAAGAAAAGTGTTTCAAGATCATCATACTTTTCATGACTTAAAAAGCTAGGTTGCATGGTATGGGGAAACAAATACGATATTTGAAACGAGAAAGCATTGGAAACATGAGCCCCCAAAAATTAGGAAACAGGGATACACAATATAAGAAAATTATACTGAAACTTTGAAAGAAAGCATTCAAGTTCCAATTTTTAACATTATAATTTAAAACACATACATATTTAAGAATAAATGAGCAAGTGCCAAGGCCGAAGACCCAAGAACATTTAAATGAGAAACAAAAAATAAATTGCATATTAAATTTGAATATATTGAGACAATTTCATTAGGAATTTTTTTTTGGGTATTGGAGATAATTAATCCTCGTGTTCCTTAGTCTCATAGACATCATCTGAGACTAGAACACTTGTCCGAGCAACAGAAACTAACATGTATTAGCATCCTTATTATTGGAACAATATGTTTGATTTATTAGGTTCTATATTTATAGCTCCACACAACTTTGCACATTACATAGTAGCATGCAAATAGGCTCTTAAAGGCAAGTATTGAACATAAACAAGTATCTATGGTACATAATACAAAAATCATAAGGCCCAATACAAGATGGATTGTGACCTTTCGATCACAATAATAATAATAATAACTTTTATTGAGAGAAAACCTCATAAGATCCCCCCTCTTTCCTAGAAAAAAGATGGAGTCTAGCTCAATCGTCAATCACAATAGTAGTTGGTGAACCTAAGGGAGTCGGCCAAATTTGAGACTATGACCTATGGCCTTCTTGTTAACAATATGCTTTTGGAGAATGGTTCAATTGATTGAGCTAACCCTTCGGACCTATGATAACAATAATGTTTTATCCATATCTTGAGGTTTTCACTAGCCCAATTCATGGAACACAAGGATCATGTTAAACATCTCTCATCTAAAGCATGAATCTTGTACTAAATCCATCAAAAGGATTTGGAACCTTGTGCCATGACCCAATGGAGATAGAGGTTGGATTCTATGGTTGAAGGATGCCATAAGAATGGTCATCTTCTTTTTAACATGATATGGTAGACTGCTCATTGTAGTTAGAAGAAGGAAGAATAAAGTAGCCATGGATGAATTAGAGCAAGTCTCAAGGATGTTACAAACTTACAACTGATCCCTTTTGTTGAACATCCTCAAGCGAGGGTGCCAAGCTACATTACTCATTGAAGGTTGAAGAGATCTACAAAGCAAAGGACCAAATTCGAGCCAAGAAACATTAGCTCATTACAAGCAACAAACCAACCAAGGCTTCTTCAAAGCCCTCACCTCCAACAATGTTGTAGAGAATATCAAAACCCTTAAAACCATATATGGGAGAATACTAGACCAGGGAAATATTGAAAGATAATTTGTCAATCATTATAAAATGGTCCTTCAATCTCAAGGTATGGTGGAGGAAAGGAAGTCATGCAAACCTGTATCAATGTAGTCTTCAAAAGATGGCACAAGAGCAACAACAAGAAGCATGTGAGCAAGGGCTACATTGGAGGAATTGATGATGACTATTAAGAAAATGTTATATGATAAGTCACTTGAACAAGACGAGTTCTTGTGCGAGTTATACAACACCACCTAGGACTGTGTAGGATCGGGTTTTCTCTAAGTGTATAAAGAAGAAATCCTGATTCCTGACATGTACACTTCGCAGTTGCATTAACAAAAGGTTGATCAAGTTCATTCCAAAGCCAAGAGAACTAGAGCTTATAACAAGCTAGAGGCGATTAAACTACTGAATGTAGTTTAAAAAATTTTAGCCAAAGCACTTGCCCTTTCGATTATATACATTTTGTCAAAAATCATCAAGCCTAAACTAACAAGTTTCATAAGAAGAAGGAACATCTTGGATAATATAATAGTTGTATGAGTAGGTATGGAATGGGCTAGAAGCCACGGTTTGGAGGCCCTTTTCATCAAGATTAATTTGCCCTAAAGAACCCTATCAATCATGAACCCTAATTGTTCAATCCTTTGACTAGTGGTAATGCAAGTAGAAGCCTTACTGGGCTCTTGGATTGGTTTGACTAGGCAATTAAATCCCTAAGATCTACAAGGGAAAACCACCCTAAGATGGAGGAGAGCTGGCAAAAGCAAGAGGAGGGTTGGTGAGGTGACAGTGGCCCCCTCCTGAGTACACAGGGTCTCGCACTTGAGCTTTTGGACTTTATCTCGAGAAGGTGAGCTTTTGCTGTAACAGGCACTAAAATAAAAATAAAAGAAGCAAAAGTATGTGACCTTAAATTTACACAACCCCATTCTAAAACACACCACTCTAAGCTTCTCATACTAATCGACCTTTATGAAATTGTAAGAGAGATTTGCAGCAAAGTATATTAAGAGATCTTTTTCCATTTTCAGGTTCATGGCTTTTCTATGCTATGTGTGTGTGTACATGTCAGACTATGGTCTAGCAGTGACTAAGCAGAGTTGTTGATGACCGATTAATGTATCAGTTTGCCAACTCTCTATAACAGCACCCTCTTCCCGCAGTTAATACTTGAATTGAGATTGACTTTCTAACTGGATTCTCAGTGCATTTGGCTGTTTCCCTTTAAATATATATATTGAAAACTTAGGGTCTGCGTATAGGGAAAAGCTATATATATATATATCCAAATCTAAATCGTAACTTTCCAAAAAATCCAACTGATCTGTATCTAGATGGTCGTGAGTATCATTAAGACAAGATTACCACCATAACTCTAGCAGTTCATACATAGAAAGTAACTGCCTACACGTTTTGAACCATATTTACGGCCTCTGATTAAGACTCCATGAATCAGTTAATTCTTCAAAGCATTTCTAGTTTAATAAAAGGAAATCAATTTTCTCTTCAAGTTCTCATTTTAATATTGAAATTTGCAAAAATAGCCTACACTTAGTGCAGCAGGCATAATCCATTAGTCTGTGCAGAGTAACTGGCTATTTCCCAGACTCTTCTTGATTTAGCCTGCTTACAGCATTCTTTTGAATGGCATCTAGATCATACAATCCAGTGAAACCAAAAATAGATGATATCGAATTAGCAAAGCAATAGTGATGAATATTCCAATGAATAACTATTACACTTCCTTCCCCCTCTCTCTTTAATAGACACACATACAAATGTCTCCCTTGAAAGGCCTATGGACAGTAAAAAGGTCTAAAATAACAATTCATGTAGCGGTAGTATATGTTGAACTAGCTGGCACGTGAATAACAATATAAATACCTGAGATTTTATAACTTGAATGCCCTTCTCAAAGTTCATCTTTGAGGCACGAGAATGCAGTGGTCCTAACAGCGTATCTTTATCAACAGGGTCTCCCAATTTAACTTGCTTATATGCATCAGTCAACTGCTCAACGATGGGCTGGTATATCTTCTCGTGGAGTAACTGTCAACACCCCAATTATTGTTGTTAGTAATTTTACTTACTAAATGTTTTATAGATTTAATCTGACACATTATATACCATTATTAACAATAATTACCAGTCTTCGGCAAGTGGTGCATCGTTGTCCAGCAGTACCAACTGCAGCAAACAAAACAGATCGCACAACCATTGCTAAGTCTGCATCTTCCATAACTATAATGGCATTGTTTCCACTAAGTTCAAGCAAACACTTCCCAAATCTTGCATTGACTGCCTTCTGAACAATTTGTCCAACCTGTGACAATCAAGAATGCATTGCATCATTATAAATGAATCTTGGAGCAATAACCCTAGGCAAAGAGGGTATAATAGCTCTTCATCATACAACTACAGACCCAGGAACTTGGAGTTGAGTACCATACATTTGTTCAAAATCAATGATTTCCAATCTCAACAGATAAACCAAAGAAGTTCTCCTGAAAATAATTTAGAAATTTAATTTTACAATCATCAATCCTGGAGTTCCTAACCAAAATGTGTTGGCCCATGCATAACGAGTTAGACACAGAGATTTAATCAGGAACGAGTTGAAGGAATGAAATCATATTGCAGATTTTCTTTCATCTGGAAATTGAATTTCTTCAACCTTTTACAGCACTGCTCTAGGAAAGCAGAGAAATGACCTTATCCATAACAACACAGATGATAGGAGTGAAAGAAGCTGTGACTTCTATGAAATGACAACAACTTGGAGATGACATGCAAGAAGTCAGAATTTTAAGAATTACTGTTGAATGATCCATGTAGAAAAAATAATTTTATTGAAGTTCACAAATGACCAAAGTGAGGATTTGAGAATGGTACATGCATGCTTGTCTAAGTAATTAACAGAGGAGAGCATAAAACATGTCCAACTTAAATCTATAAGGTAATTTCTACATAGTATAAATCCACTTATTGTCGGCATCAGAATTCTGTAGCCATAGCGAGCATGAGCATGCAATACAGCTAATAATTCATATATGTGTCCATCCCATTCCTTACAACTATCTATGTAACCAAATACTTCTTGATGTAAAACCAAACTTTCAAAATTACCCTTGTTTACAAGCTTAGAATAATAGCTACTATGGGAACGCATTTTTTTTAATACAAAAACCACAAACTTGATGTTCTTATGATGGCTCCTATATGTTTGAGACATTACCACAGACATGCTAAGCAGGCCTCAGTTTAAAAGTGGAGATGTAATACCAGATTCAGATGCTATGTTTGGGTTCTTTTCCAAAAAGCAAGCAGGTGGATTTACGTGTGCAACCAAGCATACATGTAGTATGGATTTAAGTGCTAATAAGTATCACCACTTGTCCATGACTTTTACATATTAGATTATTAATCTTCTAGAGAGAAAAAATACTAAGAATTAACCCAGCCAAAAACAGGAGTTTTACTTGCTACAGAATGGAATTTTACTGTCAAAAGCTTTTATCTTTTTGAAGTCAACTTTTTTATAATTTGTGCAGCCTAACATTTACATGTTAATTGGACGGTATTATCTGGTAATTCAAATTTCAGCAGCTCAACTTATGAATTTCATCATGGGTTTTCAGATTTTGTTTGGCCAGGCTTGCTTCTTCAATCATGCCTTACATATAATTTAGATAACAATGACAAAAAGAATAATGTCCAGAAATGAACAAAGAATAGTTCTATTAATGTCCACAAATGAACAAAAAAATAGTTCAATGGGACTAGAAAATAAAGCCAGTTAACGTTGGAATATAGGTGTCAAGATCACTCCTAAATTCTAAAAGATGAAAACATATGAATGAAAGTACCCAATAAAAAGGCAAAAAAAAAAAAACCCACATGAGAAATGGTAAACAGAAAAGGTAAACCCTGGAAAAAGTGGATACACTACTCCAACATCAGAGAGAGATATACGTAGACGTAGAGAAGGGAGTATAGATGTCCCTATCATCATCTATCACTATGAAGGAGCTGTTGCAATGCCTAATAATGCCTTCTAGAGAGTCCCCAACATTGTGAGGACTTAGCTAGATGAAATTGGGAGGACCAAAGGGCTGTTTGTCAAAACTCTCCTAACATCCAAGGCCAAAGAAAAAACTCTAGTGATGGGCATCCAATTAAATTTATGCTGAGGGGAAAGACAAAGCAAGGAGTGGGTATGGCTATGTGACCTCATGTGGTGGGCCTCCTACAAATCAAATGGGAGGATGTGCACTCTCTAACATATTCGACATTGTCCATGTCCATGGTTGGGAATTCTGCACAATGCTTAGTGCCTCTAGTCATTGAGAATGGCCAGAAAAAAGATGCGATGATCCTAGTAGTCAAGGTCTAGAAAAGCACTGCAAGGTTTTGTACCCGAGTGATTTTTGATGAGAGTATCTCAGGTAGGTAATTCTGCACAGGTATAAGTGTCTAGACGTGCAGAAGTTGCCTATTTGACCCTTAACCTTAGCAATTCCTTTATTATTAAAGTAATTGACTTTTATAAGATAATGCAAGTTAATCTAATGAAATGCAAAGATTATTTGCATTAGTGAATTATAAGAATCTCAACCGTTGCTCTCAAGTGATGTTGAGATCTAATCTCTGTTGAGTTTTCAAGTGTAATAGATACAAGCACAATATTTCTAAAATATTGATAATTACTTCTAATGATATAGATCTTCTTTTAACAATTTCAGTTTATCATTAAGCAATTACACTTCAAAAATTCAACCATAAAACCATAAGGATAGTAGAGATCACAATGCACAAAGAGAACACAAGATTTACCCTGGGAAAACCTGTTGAGAAATCAATGCTAGTAGGATTAGGGTCAGATCTCTCTTTCTTGATAATTACTTGTGGATTATGTTGCCTTCTTTTACTTATTTGTTATATTATCTTTCATCAAGCAATTACCAAGTTATGTGTGCATGAAGATCACAAAAACACAAGACATAAGATATAGGCACTCTACCAGGGTAAAACCCCTATCTAGGGGAAAACCCAGTGAAAATCTCTTCCTTCAATAGTTTTTCTTGAGACTCTTCTACCTAGACAAAAGACCTCCTCCACATCAAGCCAACCTCCCTTCTTTGATCCAACCTTCGACCTAGCAGCAGCAACACTTCGACCCTAACAACTTCGACTTGGCAACTTCTAGCATCAGCAGCAACTTCAACCTTGACTAGGAGACTTCGATCTCGTAAACCAACCCACACGAGAGAGAGAGAGAGAGAGAGAGGCACCAAAATTTCAATTTTCTTCTTCTCTTTCACCTTGACCAAATTCGCACTCCTTTTGGACCCTTCCTTCAACTTCACACTTCTTCCCAACTTTCAGCTTCCAACTACTAGAGATCGAACTATGCTTGAGAGAGTGAGATGCTCAAATGAAGTCGAATTGCCTTGTATATATAGCCTTCTAATGAGTTCGAATTGCCTTCCTTGAGGCCGACTTGGTGCGAAGGTTACATAATTCATTTTTTACTCAAAAAATAATTCTTTTTACATCGTTTGAAAGCCCAAGAAGGATCTCATAAAATATACAATGACTCTAATGAATCTTTATTAATCCTAGGAGTCCACAATGGGGACTTTGACTAATAAAAAGATGACCCAAGCATGAAACCCATACTTTAATAAGTCATTGTAGCAATAATAAAAATTCTTTTGACAAATACATTTTATGAAGACCGAACCTAGTTACATTTTTCAACACTCCCTCTTAACTAGGGAGGTATTCATATGGAAGATCTCAAATTATATGAACTATGAAGAGTTTAGGCACTGCAATGCCATGGACTAGATCCCTGACCAAGGGTCTACATTTCAACCCTTTGAGTTTACATTTAATTCCTTCCAGGTCAAATCTCATGAATAAGTCCTTATAGTTTGTATAAATTGTACTTAATGTTCTCAACCATTGAATCCTTAGAACAACATCTACACTTCTAATGGGAATGACATACACTAAGCTTTTCAAATTATATTCTACCATACTCAAGTTAATGTTGTGGAATTTCCCTATGCAATCAATACTCTCCCCATCACCAACCAAAACTTGAAAAATTTTCACTAGATATACAAAGCATTTGAGGCACTTTGCTAATATTTTATCAATGAGGTTACAAGTCCTGTTACCCACCAGCCTGTGGGTAACCCCCAGGGGATATTTTTCTTCATTTAATCCAGCTTGCTAGCCAGGAGCCACTTTGATCCAGAGATAGCCACTCTCAATTGCCTTTCAACCACTCTCCAATTCCGTCACCAAGAAGAATGACCTCCTCAAGAGTGGAGTAGTGGGAGATATTTGCACAGAGATCAAAGGGTCCCCTTCGGACTCCCCATGAAGTGCAAAGTGCGATGTTGGGTGATAGTAGCAAACTACAATGTAGTTGTCACTAAGAAGGCGGTTGCTCTGCTGGAGATGGACCCACAAAAATATAGCATGCTCATCTGGTGACACCATAGTAACCCTGCTCCGTCTCTCACAACTGTACATAAAGAAGCTCACATCAAGATCAATTTGCCTTGACTACTGAAAGGAGCAAAGAAAGTGTGTTTAAGGCAAAAAGGCCTTTGCAAGCTTGCCAACTGTCTCATGTTTGTTGTTTGATCTAAGCTTTTTGTGATAAATGGGAAATTGTTGTTTGGTTGTCCTTTCCCCACATTATACTTAAGGGACAAAAATGTTGATTTTTAATGTACCTTGGACAAGTAGTTTCCCATGGGTTAATGGAAAAGTGTCCAAAATAATTATTCTCCTAAGTGTGACTTTAGACATAAAGTACAATGTGGGTACTTTATTTAATGGGCGAGTTAAAAAATAGAAAGTGAGAATTAAATGCACATTTATTCTCATCCCTTCATCTAAATGAATTTGAACCATACCTTAGGGTTGCCCAAAAGTCATTTAGGGAAACAAAAGGGGAAAAAGAAAAGAGAGACTGCATTCATTCTTCATGAGCAGATTGGAGAAAGGAGGCTGAGAGCTGGAGAAAAGTTCTAAAGGAGAAATTTGTTGCAGCAAGCTGAAGGAGTGGCTTCTGCGCAAAGCTGGGCACGGAAATCAAGGCATAGAAGACAACAAAAAGTAAAATACGAACAACATTTAATGTTGTGAGCTACACGCCGTTCAAGAGAAGTTTTTGAAAAAAAATTGGAAAAAAAATCCATACCATCGTGCAACGGTGTGGAAATCTGTACAGTACATTCCGTATCCATATAGTACATATTTTCAACTTCAAGTGGGCATAGAAATTGAGGCAAAGTGGGTACGGTTTTCAAGAAGTTTTCGGCTGAAAAGATAAGTTGTATTTTGTTGTTTTGTTTTGTCTGCAAATGTATTTTTCCTGAACTTGAAAGATAAATAAATTTGAAGAGCTCTTTAACAAGTTTTCCTCGGAGAAGATTGAAGGGGTTTTGTCTGGGTTTAAGTTGACCAAAAATCTGTGTATTTTTATGTGTTTTACTGGTCTGTTTATGTCCATATTTATTTTTAGCATGTGTTGACAGTCCCATGTGTTTTAATCTGAAAATTTCATTTCCAAAATTCTATATGTTGAATGTATGTTTATGGGAAAGGGCATTTAACTGAAAGGGAGTGATAAGGTGAAATTAAAACCAGGTTGGGATTGCAGAAAACATTTTAGTCATCAAATTTCAACAAAAAACTATCCTTTTACCACCTCAGGAATTAGTAAGTATATCCACCCACTAGCTCACCTTCATTAGTATCTTATCCATCTCTGTTAAACTGTTATTTTTTATGAACCTTCAACTGGCATAGATTTGTGACTTGCCCTCTGTTAAACTGTTATGTTTTATGAACCTTCAACTGGCATAGATTTGTGACTTGCCCAAGGTGACTTCTTTCAATAACCAAAAGCATGAAATTACACAACTACTTGAATTACTTTCTGGCTAACTTCTTTAGTTGCCTCAAACAAGCCGACCCTACTTGATTTGCTTAATTTGTTTCCCAAAACAACAGTCACAAACTTCAAGCATGAGACTGCCAGGTTTTAGTACTTTGTCTCACTGGACACTGGAAACCCCCAACATTTAGTTTTGTAGGCTGTTTGACTGCCTAAGTGACCTCTCCATACTGTTGCATGATTTTTTTTATTAACACAATCACTGCCACATCATACCAACGTTGGTTTAATGTGGATGGATGAACCTGTTGTTTGAGGACAAATTTTCAAACAAAAAGGTACTCAAAATAATCACATCAGCGCAAACCTTAGCCATCCTATTTCAAAGGACAAATAGCTGAAAAAAGGATGAATTTCTTGTATTTGTCCTCAAAATTTCACTGTTTTGACTCTAATCTGCTTGAGAACACTTCTGTTTCATCACCACAACTCCAAGATGCAGCATAAGAATGACCATTTCGCATGCAAGCAAAAGCAATCTCACTAGTAATCATCTTTGACATATGAGCCCCAATCTCTGGATACTGGAAAAAATGATTGCTAAAAATAGTAGTTTCCTGCAATTTAATGACAGTGACCCAGTAATGAGCTCTGATAAATACCAATGTCTGGGTGCATCTATAACAAGACTAGTGTGATAGAATCTCACTGGATTTTAGCCCTCTTGTTGCGCAAGTACAACTAGTAGTTAACATGCTCCAAACAAACACCTCAAACGAATTTTATCATTATTACAAGACCAAAAATATTGAAGAGATAGAAATAAGAGTCATTCCACTACAGACAGCCATTACACACCATTGATTTGGCGTAGCATTAGATGTGCTCTAGCCATGAAAATTGGTGGAGAGGCTAAAGCACATGAGATCTCCAAGACCTAGAAATTGTTTTTGAAAATTCCATTCGAATGAAGAGTTATTAAAATAATTAATATTTTTAATGAGTTCTTAAGTCTAAACTTCGGAAAATAAAATATTAATGGATATTAATAAAGATAAGGATGAGAAGCTTCTAAGAGACGAAAATCAAGTCTATTTTAATCTTAGTCATTGATTAGGGACTTAATCTCGGTCGTTGATTCATCAACAGGAAAAGTATAAGAGAAGGCTTGAGGGTCAGTTGAAGATATACTAAGGGAGACCCGTCAGTTCGATTTCTGGAGCGGGGCTTGCTGAGAAATCTGAACTAGAGGTCAAGATTGTAGCAAGAGGTAGCGAGTACATAACAGAGAGGTAGGAACAATGTCGGAGGACCACCGCAGAGTTCAGAGAGTCAGCTGCATAGCTACTTAGGAAGACAGAGGCAGCTGGACTGCGCAGTCACTAGAGGGCCTGCATGGGTGACACTGAGAGCCCAAGTGCTGACGCAGTGAGGTAGATGCTGACGCAGAGGGTCTAGGAGCTGCACAGAGAATAGTTGGACAGACACTGAGCCTAGGGGAGGCGTTGGAGGATTTGTCTCTGTTGGGTGAGCCAGTTTGGCACCCTAGTTGTACTTGAGAAAAGCTTAATAATAAAATCCTCCTCTGTTGCACCGGTTTTCCCGCATTGGGTTTTTCCGGGGACAATTGTCCAAAAATATCTGTGTTGATGTGTTTGATTCTTGTGCATGTATTTGTTTCTGTATTATGGTGTGATATCTGCAGTAGAATTTATTTTAATATTTACTGAAGGGTTTTCATAAATAACTTATTGGAAAATAAGTAGGTAAAATAAATCAGTTGCTGCAGTAATAGAATTTTCACATGGTATCAGAGCGAGTAATCAGAGACAAGAAAGGAAAATCAATTATGGGTCGAGATCATGATGCAGAGGCATCTACGTTAGGAGACTCGCACAGATTTTCAAAAAATTGCACAAGAGACAGTAATTTTGATTTCTCTACGCTGGCTTCCATATTGGAAGAAGAAGTTGCTTGTGCGACAAGCTCTGCATCATCAAAGGTATGGTATGTAGGCAGTGGAGCCTCCTGGCAGATGATATGAATCCGAGAATGTTTCTCAGATTATCAGGAGGAAAGGATGAATTTTCAGATCACCATGGGGAATAAGGCAAAGTTTACTCAAGTAGGGAAGGGTACCATAGTTTTTCAAACAGAAACAGGAGCACGGTTTCGTGCTACCAATGTGTTGCATCTGCCAGGACTAGGGATGAACTTACTTTCCATATCGCAACTTCAAGGCAAGGGCTATGACATTTTCTTCATTAAGGAGAAAGTATACGTCAAACACCCGAGCTGGAAAAAGAAAGTACAGATTGGAATCAAAAGTAACAGGTTGTACAGATTACAGCTAGAATCACCAATGGCACTGATAGGCAGTAATGGAGACAAGGATTTGAATGAACTATGGCACAAAAGAATGGGACATTTGCACCATGGGGCTCTAAGAATTCTCAGGAAAACTGTAACAGGAGTTCCAGATCTTAGTACAAAACGAGATGATGTATGCAGAGGATGTGCTATGGGCAAGTATGCCAAAGTAGCATTTGTTAGAAGTAAAAACAGGGTCAAGAGTATACTAGCATTGATACACTCAAATATCTGCAGACCTATGTCCACTAAAGCTCTTAGCGGTGCCAAATACTTCGTCACCTTCATTGATGACCACTCAAGGAAAACTTGGATTTATTTTCTGAAAACCAAGGACAAGGTTTTCTTGCAATTCAAAGAGTTCAAGGCTCTGGTGGAGAACCTGACAGGGAAGAAAATAAAAGTTTTGCGCTCAGATAATGGTGGAGAATATGTCAATAAGGACTTCACTGATTTTTGCGCTAAGGAGGGCATCAGAAGAGAGTGGACAAGTCCTTACAATCCTGAGCAGAATGGAGTAGCAGAAAGGAAGAACAAGACTATCGTGGAAACAGCTAGGGCCATGATGTATGATCAGGATATGTCAAAATTCTTGTGGGCAAAAGCATGCAACAGGGCAGTCTATGTCCAAAATAGAACTCCTCATAGGGCATTGGGCAAGATTACTCCAGAGAAAGTCTTCACTGGACAGATCCCCGAAGTCGGCCATTTCAGGATATTTGGGAGTTTAGCATATTGTCGTATACCCGAGGAGAAAAGGAAGAAATTAGATTAAACTGCAAAGAAAGGATACTAGTGGGATATAGCCAGAATGCTAAAGCATATAGAATCTACCTTCCAGGGAGCAGAAAGGTAGTAGTTCGACGAAATGTGAAGTTCATGGAAGATAGGGCCTTCAAAAAATCTCGAGAAATGCCTTCCAAGGAGTAGTCAAAAGATGAGTTGTTGGTCAAACCACTTCAACCAGCGGAAGCCAAGAATTATTCCTCAGAATAGGAAGAATCACAGGAAGAGGAGCTAACAGAAACACCTGCTACCAAAGGAAGAACTAGCAGGGAACTTCAACAGATTCTGCAGGATGCAGAAGATTTCATCAATGAACCAAGAAACAATAAAAGGGAGCGAAAACAGCCAGATAGATATCAAGCATTAGTAGCTCAGGATGGGGAGCCTTCCAGTTTTCAGGAGGCCGCTCAACATCAAGTTTGGTTGGATGCGATGGTAGAGGAAAACAACTCTATAATGGTGAATGATGTCTAGAAAGTAGTGCCTAGGTGTTAAATTTTAGGTATGTTCTATGATTAGATCAATTTATTTCAATTTTCACAGTTAGCTCAATATCTTTTCCAGATTAGCAATCACATTGGTATTAAAGTAAACTGCAGATAGAACATAACCATAAATCGCAGAAGACAAGCCAAGACAAGAGGACACAAGATGTGGCGCTAGCCAGGGACAAACCCCAATGTGGGGAAACCCTTGATCAATTCTTCTTATATGTTCTTCAATAGTTCAGCAGAGAGAGAGAGATAATACGTTTACAACAGAAGTCAACACTTTGACGTATCTAGATAAGAGCATAGATCATCTCTAAGAAGATGATACATGAGATCAGTTGAAGACATGTTGCTTCAACTGATTCTCCAAGGTGACTCCACCTATCGTTGTGCTGCATTTCGTCATCACGCTGCACCTCACCGTGCTGCACCATGTTGCACCCATCATCACTATGCTGCATCTCATCATGCTTCATTAATCATGATTCTACCCATCATGCTTCATTAATCATGATTCTACCCATCACTGTACTGCATTATGTGCCATTGGTGCACCATGTTTCCATACTGACCTATGTGTTGGCTGCTTCTTGCTTGCTTGTTGTCCCTAGCATGCTTGTTGTCCTTTGCATGCTTGATGTTGCATGTTAGCTGTCCCTTGCATGCTAGCTGTAACATTGCATGCTTGGTGTATTTGATGCTAAGTACCATACAATTGTCCCAATGTTAGTTAGTTGTCCCTTGTGTGTTGCTTTCCTTCGGAGACAGATGCTCTAGCTATTCCGGCAATTCCCGACAATTTCAGCAATTCCGGTTGTTCCAGCAGTTCCCGCAATTTCGGTTGTTCCCGCAGTTATGGCAACTCTGGCAGTTCCGGCGATTCCGGCTTCTGCCCTCTGCGTCAGCTTTCCAGCCTGTTCCGGCAATTCCCGGCAGTTCTGACAATTCTGACTATTCCAAGCAGCTCCGACAGTTCTGGCTATTCCCGGTAGTTCCGGCTATTCCCGGCAATTCCGGCTATTCCCGGTAGTTCCGGCTATTCCCGGCAGTTCCGACTTTTCCCGGTAGTTCCGGCTATTCCCGGCAATTCCGACTTTTCCCGGTAGTTCCGGCTATTCCGACAATTTCAGCTATACCCGACAGTTCTGGTAGTTCCGACAATTCCGACTATTCCCGGCAGTTCCGGCAATTCCGACAATTCCGACTTTTCCTGGCAATTCCGACTTCTGCCCTCTGGATTAGGGCAGCGTTATCCCTTAGGATCTCTCCTCCTACTAAAACCCAAAGACAAGTAGAGAGGAAGAGATCCCAAGTGTGTTGAAATGACTTGAAGGCCACCTCTATTTATACTAAAACATTGAGCACAAGTGGGGTTTATTTGGTTGTTGGCCGACCTTGACGAATTGTCCCATAACAAAAATGAATTCATATCTCCATGAATACTTATCGGAATCAGATGATCTTTAGATCAGTCCTACACCTCTCAATGAGAGGGATCCAGGAAAAATATCAGCTTCCATTAATAAGATGACCCACATGGAGTTTGCCCCTAGTTTCCAATTTTAACACTCCCTCTCAACTAGGGAGAACTCCATCTGTTGATCCATATGTCCGACTGTACTATCTCTGCCATCAGTGCCCTGCACTGCTCTGCTCTGTTGAGCTCTGCTTAGCTTTGCTCTGCTCTGCTTTGCTGAACCATGAAAAAGAAGAATTGATCGAGAATGTCTCATACCATTTTCTACTGACCCGAAGTCAGTTTCATCTGAAGAGAGTGTGTCACATTACTCTTACTGGCCCGAAGTCAGTTTTATTGATCCCAGATCAATATCACAAGGGAGTGTCTCAAACCACTCATACTAATCCCAGATCAGTTTCATTGATCCCAGATCAATGGAGGTCATCCTAGCATAGGGAGTACGGTAGATACATCGATGCGTCCATCAATAGTACTACTATGGTCCCTAACCCCATTTCCCCGCTCATTGATCAGATGAAAGGTACTTCCCATGAGTCCCAAACTACATGGGTAGGATGCCTTGACAGGAGAACTAATCATCCTGTCCACAGGAGAATGAATCATCCTGCCCCAAAGTTGCCATGGGAGAACTAATCATCCCGGCCCACTGGAGAACTAATCATCCTGTTTCACAGTTGCCACGAGGCATCACAAGGGAAAGTTGAATGTGTCATCCTGTACATAGCGCACCACCAGGGGAGGGTGAGTCGCCCTGTGGTTGTATGTTGCTCCAGTAAGTACCCCAAGCCCCCCAGAGCTCAAGGCATGCAAAATGCAGGACCCTTATAAGAAGGTCTCTCAACGACTCCAAGTCGTTCGAGAAAGTCACAGATTTGACCTTTCCCCGGGGCTTTGACAAAATGTCTACGACCTGTACATCAGTCTCAATGCGATGGAGCCTCCTCACTCATCGACTTACCATATCCCAGATAAGGTAGTATCTGATGTCTATTTGTTGGAGCAATCATCGAATACGGGATTCCTCAATAATCAAATCCCCCCTCTGGTTGTCACAGAGAATCACAGTGGTATTCATCATGTGTACAAACAGCTCATTGAAGAGCTTCCATAACTAGGCAGCTTCATACAAGATCATACTCGTAGCTATGTATTCGGTCTCAACAGTGCTTATATTAACCGACTTTTGCTTCCTTCTCATCCATGATATTGAAGCAAAACCCAAAGAGAACCAGCGCTGAGAAGTGCTCTAGTGATCCTCCACACTGCCTGCCCAATCAGCATTCGAATAATCGTGCAGCTCCATATTTCCGGCAGTGTATCTCAATCCATGAGAAATTGTGCCCCGAAGATATCTCAGAAGATTCTTGGCACCAATCCAGTGAGGCTCAACCAAATATGAGTTCACCATGCTAATTGCAAAACATGTCCGGACGGAAGTTCACCAAGAACATCAATGCAAATGAGTTTATGAAACTCAGAGGCATTTCCCAAATCTAGTCCGGCATCATCACCATATAACTTCTGAAAGTTAAGATCCTCGAGGTAGTCACGGGCTTGCAGTTTACCATTCCACATCCGGAATCCAACTCCCTCTTACTTCTGCAAGTGAGAGGGCCTGCACTTGTTTGAAATAGGTCGTCCTCAGAAGGTGCTAGTATGAGAGGTCTATCATCCACAACCTTCAAACAATCGTTTGGATTGGCTTCACTCTTAGTGAATCTCAGCTTCATCTGACAGCTATCAATCCTCTCATACTATGCCCGGCGAATTTTTCTTCAAGCCATAGAGGGCTTTCTTCCACCTGCATACCTGAGATTCCTGATCATGAATCTCAAAACCCTTAGGTTTTTCCAAACTTGTGGACCTGCTACATGAAGGGAATGGTCCCTTTGTAAGATTTTCCTTCGGTACATCTCAGACATGTACTTTCATGCTCTTTTTGAATTCAGGCATCCCTGTCACCATCTCACTCATAGACCTCCGGTTCTATGTGTCAATGGACATGGTCCCCAGTGGACTTCCTACAACTTGATACAACCCTGAACTCAAAAACATCTTTGAAAATTCTATTTTCAAACACGTACCTTTCCATCGATGAGTGCCACCCTGTAACCTTTGACTTCCATTGTTGAAATGGACACCAGGTTCTTGCGATCAGGTACATAAAAGAGATTCTATAAATGAATCGAGTTACTCTCATTCAATTGAGGGGTAACATTCCCTACACCCTTTTTGGGATAGGTGGCATCGGCTCCAAGTATAATCCCACGATTTTTTCCATCTCTACCAAATTAGAGAGTGCACCCTTCTATCTGATGAAGTGCCTTGAAGCACTACAATCAATAAGCCAAATTCCCAAAGAATCTGAAGGAAAAGGCCAATACAAGATAACACTTCTTTATCTTATCAAGAACAACATTTGATTCTTCATACCTAGGGTTCCTTGCTTTCTTTGAAGAGTCGGCCATTTCCTTGATGACCTGCATTACCTGTCATTCATTTGATCATTGAATATGTCCCTGGAATGATTGTTATCTTCATCAAGAGATGTGTCTCTGCCATTCAGACACTCCTTCGCATAATGGCCGAACTTATTGCAACCAAGGCATCTGCCTTTCCTTCCACCCTTAGATCCGGACTTCTCAATGAAGTGATCTTTAGGTAGGCCATCAAAAACTTCCTCAGCGCCATTCTGATAATATTCTCTGCTTCGACCTCACCCTCGGTGAATTTGAAGAGGGATGAGGAATCCACTGATCCTTTTGTCCCTTCTCAACTGTCTTCGGTGATTGCTCTTTCACTCTTGCTTGGGCATTTTCTTCACCTCAACTCTAATTCCATTCTAAATTTTAGGTACGCTCTATGCTTAGAGCAATTTATTTCAATTTTCACAGTTAACTCAAAATCTTTTCCAGATTAGCAATCACATCGGCATTAAAATAAACTGTAGATAGAACATAAACATAAATCGCAGAAGACAAGAGGACAGAAGATGTGGCGCTAGCCAAGGACAAACCCCAATGTGGGGAAACCCTTGATCAATTCTTCTTATATGTTCTTCAATAGTTCAGTAGAGAGAGAGAGAGATAATACATTTACAACAGAAGTCAACACTTTGACTTATCCAGATAAGTGCATAGATCATCTCTAAGAAGATGATACATGAGATCAGTTGAAAACATGTTGCTTCAACTGATTCTCCAAGGTGACTCCTTCACCTATCGTTGTGCTGCATTTCGTCATCATGCTGCACCCATCATCACTACGTTGCATCTCATCACGCTTCATTAATCATGACTGTACCCATCACTGTACTGCATTATGTGCCATTGTTGCACCATGTTGCCATACTGACCTATGTGCTAGCTGCATCTTGCTTACTTGTTGTCCCTAGCATGCTTGTTGTCCTTTGCATGCTTCTTGTTGCATGCTAGTTGTCCCTTGCATGCTAGCTGTAACATTGCATGCTTGGTGTATTTGCTGCTAAGTACCATACAACTGTCCCAATGTTAGTTAGTTGTCCCTTGCATGTTGCTCTCTTTCGGAAACAGATGCTTTGGTTGTTCCGGCAGTTCCCGGCAATTCCGATAGTTCCGGCTATTCCGGCTATTCCCGATAGTTCCGGCAGTTCCGGCAATTCCGGCTTCTGCCCTCTGCGTCAGCCTTCTCACCTGTTCCGACAGTTCCGGCTATTCCCGGCAGTTCTGACTTTTCCCGACAGTTCTGGTAGTTCCGGCAGTTCTGGCTATTCCCAACAGTTCCGGCAATTCCGGCAGCTCCGACTTTTCCCAACAGTTCCGACATCTGCCCTCTGGATTAGGGCAACGTTATCCCTTACGATTTCTCCTCCTACTAAAACCCAAAGACAAGTAGAGAGGAAGAGATCCCAAGTGTGTTGAAACGACTTGAAGGCCACCTCTATTTATACTAAAACGTTGAGCACAAGTGGGGTTTATTTGGTTGTTGGCCGACCTTGACGAATTGTCCCATAACACAAATAAATTCATATCTCCATGAATACTTATCGGAATCGGATGATCTTTAGATTAATCCTACACCTCTCAATGAGAGGGATCCAAGAAAAATATCAGCTTCCATTAATAAGATGACCCATATGGAGTTTGGCCCTAGTTGCCAATTTTAACACTAGGCCTCAAGACAGATTAGTGGTACGTTCGAGATGCATCTACAAAATTTGACATGAAGGATTTGGGACAAATGATTGTTTCCTAGGGTTGGAAGCTATGTCACACAGTTCGAGTTTGAATTCGAGTTCGACAACGATTAAGTTCGATTCAAATTCGAATTTTCCGATCAGGTTCGGCATTAGGTTCGACTATACATATTTTTCAATATATATATATATATATATGACAAAATAATAGAAAATTAAAAATCAATCCATAAACACTTGAATACAAGTTCTTATTAGTAAACATACATGAATAATGTAATCATTCTAACATCTAGTTAAATGTAAACATACACAATAGTAGTTTGCAAAAAGAAATGACATAATTTTCAGTCTTCAAAATTTAAATGAATGTCAAATACTAGTAATTTTTTAAAAAATCACATAATCAAAACATGATCAAAATTTAAACATACACATCATTGTAGGACATCTTCAAATTTCAAAATTTTAAATATCATCAAAGTCATCAACACATGGAATTCCATCATTTGGCTTATCTAATGAGTCATCATCAATGCTAATATAATAAGGAAGTCATAAAGACCATTGCCAAATAGTTATAATCCATAAAATGGGAAGAATGGGAAGAAAATGAAATAAACCTTACAATATGCCCTAAGCCATAAAATAAGGTCATAAAACACAGACAAAGTCCACATGAGGAATTTTAGCATGTCAAATTTCACATAGACAACTGACCAGCTCAAGGGAGAATTTCACTACACACCTCTTTCATACTCGCACTAGAGAACTCCTATTAAAGGACTATTTTTCTCTCTTTTAATGCGCACAATAGAAGTATATATTCAAATCTTTTATTTTTAAAAAGATTGTAATTGTACATACCAACTCCATATAAAGCATGAAAAAAATTATACATCTGTTATATCATATCAATATTCAAAAATTCTTATTAAAAATATAATTTTTCTCATTCTCTATATATAACAAAATCAATCATCTCCTCTATAGTAAAATGATATAAAATAGATTAAACAAAAATCAACATTTAATAATTTATATATTATCAATCAAAAATTGTATTTGTAATACCGACTTATCTTATTCCTAATGATTTGTATTATATGCAACATTATTATGAAACAAAAAAACAAAAAAAAAAACATGCATCCATCTTTCTCTAGGATTGGATGTTTCCATCTTATTTTTCCAAAATCCATGGACAATTAAAATAACCTATATTCAATTGAACCATAGAAAACTTAGTGATTTACATCATTAGTGCTTTCCATGATACGTTATGTCTTTTTCGTATAATTCTAGTACATATTAAAATGTCATCTACTTCTTGTCTTACCTTTAGCGACTCTTCAAACCGACATGGCGTACCACATTTCTCAAAATTTTCTAGAGGGTGAGCCGCATCACTATATTTCCAGATATTTTGGAAAGATGAACTGCGTAATTATATTTCTTGAATTTTCAGGAAGGCGAACTACATTACGTTCACTAAATTTACCAAATTTTCTTCTAAAACCGTGAAGAAAACCGTCGAAATTCAAAAAATTCGTTTAAGTTCGCGATTAGGTTCGTTGAGGTTCGATTAGGTTCGATGGAGTTCGATGAGGTTCGAGTTCGACTTGAGGTTCAACTTTCAGGTTCGCCGAACCTGAACGAACTTCAAATTTTTTTTACAGGTTCGCCGAATTTCGAACCTGAAGCTTCAAGTTCGCCGAACCATGTGACATAGGTTGGAAGTTTGGCAGCAGAAGGATAAAATCTTCCTTGGACAAGGGAGATATGCTACAGAGATCCTCATGTTAAAATTGGCAACCAGGGCAAAACTTCATGTGGGTCATCTTATTCATGGCTAATAATATTTTTATTAGATTCCTCTCGTCGAGAGGTGTAGGATTGATATAAAGATCATCCAATTCCGATAAGTATTCATGGAGATATGAATTTATTTTGATTATGGAATTATTATCAAGCCGACCTACAACTCATGTAGGCTCAGAAGCCCAACAGTCGTATCTATTCACCCACCAACGTTGTGTATATATATAAGAGGACTTTTCCTCATTTGGACTCACTCATCTCATCACATCTCTCTCTCTCTCTACTACGCAGAAATGAGTCTCTTCTCTACTGCGCTGAAATGGGTCTCTCTCTCACACATGTGAAGCTGGAAGCTGTTGAATTTGAAGCTGCAACTGCAGAAGTAAAGATTGACTTGCGTGGCCTTGAAGATCTCCTCTTTGGAACTGCGCTGTAGGTTCATCTGAACCTCCTCTGAAAGCCGCAACTTTTGGTGGTGGAATGAAGTCAATCCGATGAACGGTTTGCAAGATATCGACTGCCCTAGTTTGAAGCCGGAAGCTGCTGAAACTGACGCTGCAACTGCAGAAGTAAAGAATGACTTGCGTGGCCTAGAAGATCTCCTCATCTGAACTGCGTTGTAGGTTCATCTGAACCTCCTCTGAAAGCCGCAACTTTTGGTGGTGGAATGAAGTCAATCCGATGAACGGTTTGCAAGATATCGACTGCCCTAGTTTGAAGCCGGAAACTGCTGAAACTGACGCTGCAACTGCAGAAGTAAAGATTGACATGCGTGGCCTACAAGATCTCCTCATCTGAACTGCGCTGTAGGTTCATCTGAACCTCCTCTGGAAACCGAAACTTTTGGTGGTGGAATGAAGTCAATCCGACGGTCGGTTTGTGAGATATCGTCTGCCCTAGTTTGATAATGAAGCCGCTAATGCTGATGCTACTGATCTAGGGTTTGCTACTGCTGATATGAATCAGATTTATTGTACTATTTCTCTCTGCTGAATTATTGAAGATAAAAGAAGATTTGATCAAAGGGTTTCCCAACACATTATGGGGTTTGTCCCTGGCTAGCCACCACATCTTGTGTCTCTTGTCTTGGATTGTTTTCTGTCGATCGTTTAATGTTCTATCTGCACTTTACTTTATGTACATGTGATTGCTAATTGGTGGAATATAATAAGAAAAAGAAGTAAACTGTTATAAGCATAGAACATACCATAACTTAACATGGTATCAGAGCCGAGGTGAAGACAAAGCCCGAGCAAGAGCAAGAGCAATCATTGAAGAGAAGATTGGCAAGGCTATCCTAAAAGAACTATGGGGTCCTCAACACTCTTTCCTGCCGAAGACAAGCTCCGTGAGAAAGCTGACTATCACGGATGGAAGATGTCTATCGATCTAACCCTTGAAGATCAAGGAGTGCTGGACCATGTAAGAGGCAATATTGTTGAGCCTTCATCAAATGCATCTGCTGCTGCCTGGAACAAATGGAAAAATGGAGAAGTCAAAACAAAGAAGATCATCCGGGACTCTATCGACAAGCGCTTGGTGGCCTACATCTCTGATCTAGACACCTCCAAGGAAATCTACGACAGACTTGTGAGTTTATTTAAAGTTAATGATGCAAATCAAGTTTTGTTTCTTAGAAATAAGTTGAGGGAAATCAAGAAGGTTAAAGATGAAAGTATGCAAGCATACTTCTTAAGAATCACCGAGATCAAGAACGATCTCCTATCTATTGGGGAAACCATTACTGACAGAGAAATGGCACTCACAACTCTCGAAGGATTACCATCTGACTGCTATGTGTTCAGGACTACTCTTCTGAACAATAATGTAATTCCTAGTTTCGAGGAATTAATGGCTAAATGCATTCAAGAACAAACAAGGGTAGAAGAGCAGGAAATGCCCTTGCCTAAAGGTCCTCCTGCTGCTTTTTCTTCTCATGCAAAGAAAAGAAATAATTCCGAGACTAAATCAAAAGGAAAGGCTGGACCTAAGGCTAGAAGAAAATGACGATGTTACATTTGCGATAAAGCAAGTCACTATGTATGAGGTCATGAGCATCATGGTAAATGAGATCATGGACATAAAGGGCAACATGAGATCATGGACATATAGGATAGCATGATGATGATGCACACTAGTTTGAGCAGCATTATGATGGATAAAATCATGGACATGGGCAGCATGATGATAATCATGATTAGAGAAGCATGGTACAGTATGCAGTGGTGCAACTCGAAATCCCTCTGATGGCAATCAAAGGAATGACAAATTCAACAGCAAAGGTAAGAGGAGAGCTGGGAATCAAGGAAGAGGACAAGCATTCAAGAAGGCTAGAAATTCCAGGATGTATGAAATGCACCTAACCTCAAAAAGAACCTAGTGTCCATCTCGGCAACAGAAGACAAAGGCTACAAGGTAACCTTCAGCGATGGCAAGGTACGTATATGGAAAAATAATGTTAAATATGCCTTTACACTTGGGTTTAGTTTTGATTCATTATATCAGGTCGATGGAAGTCTACTAGGTGTCATGTCTTATGACACATCTCTTCAGTCCGAACTTTGGCATCGGAGGTTTACCCACCTTCATTACAAAGCTCTACCCGATGTAAGACAGATGGTAACAGGGATGTCCGAATTCCAAGTAGAGAAAGAAGGTGTATGTCCGGGATGTGCCAAAGGAAAGCTCAAAAGGGGACCATTCCCCTCAAGCCAAAGCAAGACCTCCGATATATTACAATTGGTTTACTCAGGCATACCTGAGGTTGGCATTAAGAGGGAGACTACTACACCACATACTCCTGAGCAGAATGGTTTGGTGGGAAGGAAGAACCACATGATGATGGAAGCTGTCCGGGACATGCTACATGATCAAAGACTTCCAAAGTTTCTATGGGCTGAAACTACAATCACCGCCGTATATGTACAAAATCGATGCCCTCATCAAGCATTGGGTTCCTAAACTCCTGAAGAAATGTTCACCACCGGTCAAAGGGAAGTCGTGATTAGTCATGATGTCACCTTTGACAAAGATATGGCTCTCAGCAAGGTGGACAATCTGCTGACTTTGAGTAGCTCTCAAGAAGCCGACACCAGGGAACCGAAAGAAAAGGATGATGAATCAATGCCTGATGTAGAAAAACCCATGGATCCCATTGATCCTCATCCACATGGGCCTTCCTCTTCTAGGAAGAGGCCTTCATGGCTTAGGGGGATACTTGATGATGCTAAAGGACATGCTGCACCCTGAGGAACCTTCCATCAAAGTAAGAAACTTAACAGGTATCAGGGATACCTGACCATTATGAGCACGATCATGCAAAATGAACCTGCATCATTCTCAGATGTCGTCAAGCATTAACTATGAAAGGGTGTTATGACCATAGAATATGAGTCTATTATGGAGAATGATGTCTGGGAAGTAGTTCCCAGACCCCAGGGCAAGACAGTTGTTACTTCCAAATGGATTTACAAGATATAACATGCAGCATATGGAAGTATGGAAAAGTATAAGGCTCGTTTTGTTGCTCATGGTTTCTCCCAGAAGGAAGGTATAGACTATGATGTGATATTTGCACCTGTTGCCAGATATACGACCATCCGCTCGATCATAGCCCTTGCCACTTCACAAGGATGGAACCTACATCAGATGGATGTTAAGACCGCGTTCTTGCATGGTTCTATCAAAGAAGAGGTCTATGTGGAGCAACCTGAAGGATTTGAGATTTATGATTGAAAATCTCATGTATGCAGGTTGAAGAAGGCTCTCTATGGGCTGAAGCAACCACCCTGAGCATGGTATGAGAGGATCGATAGCTACTTGATGAAGCTGGGATTCACTAGGAGTGAAGCTAATCCTAACCTTTACTTTAAGGTTGAAGATGACAAGCCTCTCATACTGGTGTTGTATGTGGATGACCTCTTTCTAACAGGTGCAAACCCTCTCATTCACAAATGTAAGAGGGAGATGGCTTCTGAATTTGAAATGAAGGACCAAGGACTTGATGTGTGGCAGAAGCCAAGGGAAATTTTCCTATCTCAAGGAAAATATGTGGTAAATATGTTGGAAAGATTCAGTATGATGGACTGCAAGCCTGTGACTACCTCGAGGATCTTAACTTTTAGAAGTTATATGGTAGTGATGTCGGACCAGACTTGGGAAATGCCTCTGAGTTTTAAAACTCATTCGCAATGATGTTCTTGGTGAACCTGCGTCCGAACATATGTTTTGCAGTTAGCATTGTGAGCTCATATTTGGTTGAGCCTCACTGGATTGATGCCAGGAATCTTCTAAGATGTCTTCAGGACATAATCTCTCATGGATTAAGATACACTGCCGGAGATATGAGACTACTTGGATATATTGATGTTGATTGGGCAGGCAGTGTGGTGGACCGTAAGAGCACTTCCGGGTACTGTTTCACCTTGGGATATGCTTCGGTATCCTAGACGAGCAGGAAGCAGAAGTCGGTGGCTTTGAGCACCGCCGAAGCAGGATATATTGTTGCTAGCATAACCTCGTGTGAGACAGTCTGGTTGCGAAAGCTCTTCAGTGATCTGTTTGGATTTACATTGGATACCACTGTGATTCTCTGTAACAACCAGAGGTGGAATTCGATTATTGAGGAATCCTGTATTCGTCAATTGCTCCAGCAGATAGACATCATCTGGGAAATGGTAAGTCGATGAGCAAGGAAGCTCCATCACATTAAGATGATGTACAGGTTGATACACCTTGTCAAAGCCCCGAGGAAAGATCTAATCTGTGATTTTCCCAAACGACTTGGAGTCGGCAAGAAACCCTTGTACAAGGGTCCTGCATGTTGCATACATTGAGCTCTGGGAGCTCTGAGGGCTTGCGGTTCCTACTGGAGCAACATATGACCACAGGGTGACTCACCCTCCCCTGGTGGTGCACACTGGAACAAGATGATTCGCTCTCTTGTGGGACAAGATGATTCGCTCTCTTGTGGAACAGGATGATTCGCTCTCCTGTGTAGCAGGATGATTAGTTCTCCTGTGAGGCCTGGATTGATGTGTTCTCCATGGCAGCTTGGATTGATGTGTTCTCCATGGCAATTGTAGCAGGATTGATGTGTTCTCCTGTGAGGCCTGGATTGATGTGTTCTCCATGGCAATTGTAGCAGGATTGATGTGTTCTCCTGTGAGGCCTGGATTGATGTGTTCTCCATGGCAATTGTAGCAGGATTGATGTGTTCTCCTGTGAGGACAGGATTGATTAGTTCTCCTGTCGAGGCATCCTACCCATGCAGTCTGGGGCTCATGGGAAGTACCTCTCATCTGATCAATGAGCAGGGAAATGAAGTTAGGGACCATAGTAGTACCGATGGATGCATCGTTGTAACTACCGTACTCCCTATGCTAGGATGACCTCCATTGATTTGGGATCAATGATACTAGTCTGGGACCAGTGGTAGGAGTTGTACCATACTATGACGTTGACTTCGGGTCGGTTGAGACTGGTCTGGAATAAGTGGTACATACTCTGAGACTGACTTTGAGTCAGTGGAGGATGATATTGGTCTGGGACCATTGGAGTTGTACTCACTATGACGCTGACTTTGGGTTGGATGAGACTGGTCTGGGACCAGTGGTACATACTCTGAGACTGACTTTGAGTCAGTATGATACATCCTCGATCATTTCTTCTTCTTCATAATTCGGACAAAAGCAGAGTAGAACAGAACAATGCAAGAGCAGAGCAGAACAGAACAAAACAGTACAGATCAGTGCAGGGCAGAACGAGACAAAGCAGAACAAGCAAAATAGAGCAGAGCAGGGCAAGGGTCAGGCTATACAAGGCAGTGCATTTGATGGATGAATAGTAACGACCGGTAGACAGATTGTAGATGAAGTTTTCCATGGTTGAGAGGGAGTGTTAAAATTGGCAACCAAGGCAAAACTTCATGTGGGTCATCTTATTCATGGCTAATAATATTTTTATTAGATTCCTCTCGTCGAGAGGTGTAGGATTGATATAAAGATCATCCAATTCCGATAAGTATTCATGGAGATATGAATTTATTTTGATTATGGAATTATTATCAAGCCGACCTACAACTCATGTAGGCTCAGAAGTCCAACAATCGCATCTATTCACCCACCAACGTTGTGTATAAATATAAGAGGACTTTTCCTCATTTGGACTCACTCATCTCATCACATCTCTCTCTCTCTCTACTACGCAGAAATGAGTCTCTTCTCTACTACGCTGAAATGGGTCTCTCTCTCACACATGTGAAGCCGGAAGCTGTTGAATTTGAAGCTGCAACTGCAGAAGTAAAGATTGACTTGCGTGGCCTTGAAGATCTCCTCTTTGGAACTGCACTGTAGGTTCATCTGAACCTTCTCTGAAAGCTGCAACTTTTGGTGGTGGAATGAAGTCAATCCGATGAACGGTTTGCAAGATATCGACTGCCCTAGTTTGAAGCCGGAAACCGCTGAAACTGACGCTGCAACTGCAGAAGTAAAGATTGATTTGCGTGGCCTAGAAGATCTCCTCATCTGAACTGTGCTGTAGGTTCATCTGAACCTCCTCTGAAAGCCGCAACTTTTAGTGGTGGAATGAAGTCAATCCGATGAACGGTTTGCAAGATATCGACTGCCCTAGTTTGAAGCCGGAAACTGCTGAAACTGACGCTGCAACTGCAGAAGTAAAGATTGACTTGCGTGGCCTAGAAGATCTCCTCATCTGAACTGCGTTGTAGGTTCATCTGAACCTCCTCTGGAAGCCGAAACTTTTGGTGGTGGAATGAAGTCAATCCGACGGTCGGTTTGTAAGATATCGTCTGCCCTAGTTTGATAATGAAGCCGCTAATGCTGATGCTACTGATCTAGGGTTTGCTACTGCTGATATGAATCAGATTTATTGTACTATTTCTCTCTGCTGAATTATTGAAGATAAAAGAAGATTTGATCAAAGGGTTTCCCCACACATTGTGGGGTTTGTCCCTGGCTAGCCGCCACATCTTGTGTCTCTTGTCTTGGCTTGTTTTCTGTCGATCGTTTAATGTTCTATCTGCACTTTACTTTATGTACATGTGATTGCTAATCAGTGGAATATAATAAGAAAAAGAAGTAAATTGTTATAAGCATAGAACATACCATAACTTAAGAAAGAGATTCAGGATGCAGGACTATAGGCTAATGGCTACTCCAATGATCACCAACTGGAAAAAAATTGATGCATCAGAAGACAAAGATGTTGATCCCACCCTATACAGACAACTCATAGGGTCCCATATCTATCTGGTCAATACCAGGCCAGACATTTGTTACACTGTCAACACCCTAAGTCAGTTCATGGTGGAACCAAGAGGGCTCATTGGGCAGCATCCAAACATGTTCTCAGATATTTACACGGAACAGTCGATTATGGACACTTGTACACCAAAGTTAAGGATATCAGATTGAGTGGGTTTACTAATGTAGATTGGGCTAGAAGTTCAGCGGATCGGAAAAGTACCTCTAGGTATTGTTTCAACATTGGATCGGGAATGACCTCCTGATGCAGTAGGAAACAGAAATCCGTAGCTCTGAGCTCAGCGGAAGCAGAATATATGGCCGCTAGCACAGCTTCGTGTGAAGCCATATGGCTTAGAAAACTGCCTGTGAACTTATTCAGAAGAAGGATGGAAATGACCAGGGTCATGTGTGATAACCAAAGTTGCATCAAACTCTCTAAAAATCCAATATTTCATGATCGGTCAAAGCACATTGATATTCAGTGTCACTTTGTCGGAGACTGTGTCCAACGAGGAGTTGTACAGTTGAGCTACACTCCTACAGGAGAACAGGTGGCAGACATCCTTACCAAGGCCCTTGGAAGAACAAAGTTTGATTATTTCAAGGAAAAGATGGGGATGATAAAGAATCCATTTCAGTAGCAGAAATGGGTATGATGTTGCAGTGCAGATGCAGTGTTGGGAGGAAGGACCAGCAGCAACACAGATGCAGAGGGAGTTGTAGTGCAGATGTAGTGTTGGGAGGAAGGACCAACAACAACACGGATGCAGAGGGAGCTGCAGTACAGATGTAGCAGTGGCAGTGGTAGAGCCATGGGCAGCAGTACAGGATGCAGCAATGCAAAGGATGTTAAGCAGGAAGGCCAAACATCAGCACAGGTACCGATGTCAGATGATCAGGGTCAGTTGTGGAGTATTACTAGAGCACATTTCTCGCTGAGGAGTGTTGATTTGGGGTAGCATCGGATTTGATCTAGCCATGAAAATTGGTGGAGAGGCTAAAGCACATGAGATCCCCAAGACCCAGAAATCGTTTTGAAAATTCCATCTGAATGAAAAAATTATTAAAATAATTAATATTTTGAATGAGTTCCTAAGTCTAAACTTAAGAAAATAAAAATATTAATGAGTATTAATAAAGATAAGGATGAGAAGCTTCTAAGAGACGACGATCAAGTCTATTTTAATCTTAGTTGTTGATTAGGGACTTAATCTCGGTTGTTGATTCGTCAACAAAAAAAGTATAAGAGAAGGCTTGAGGGTCAGTTGGAGATATACTGAGGGAGACCAGTCAGTGCGATTTCTAGAGCGAGGCTTGCTAAGAAATCCAAACTAAAGGTCAGGATTGCAGCAAGGGGTAGCTAGTACATAACAGAGAGGCAAGAACAGTGTTGGAGGACCAGCGCAGAGTTCAAAGAGGCAGACGCAGAGCTACTTAGGAAGACGTAGAGGCAGTTGGACTGCAGAGTCACTGGAGGGCCTGTGTAGGTGATGCAGAGAGCCCAAGTGCTGACGTAGTGAGATAGATGCTGATGCAGAGGGTCTAGGAGCTGCGCAGAGGCTAGCTGGACATACGTTGAGCCTAGGGAAGGCACTAGAGGATTTGTCTCTGTTGGGTGAGCCACTTTGGCACCCTAGTTGTACTCGAGAAAAGCTTAATAATAAAATCCTCCTCTGTTGCACCGGGTTTTCTTCCATTGGGTTTTTTCGAGGAAAATTGTCCAAAAATATCTGTGTTGATGTGTTTGATTCTTGTGCATGTATTTATTTCTGTATTATGGTGTGATATCTGCAGTAGAATTTATTTTGATATTTATTGAAGGGTTTTCGTAAATAACTTATTGGAAAATAAGTATATAAAATAAATCAGTTGCTGCAATAATAGAATTTTCACACACATGTGATCATGTATAAGACGAAGTAGACTGGGAACATATAGTAAATCCCAGATTTAAAATCAAACTAGAAGAAGAAAAATAAAGAAATCACAAGAAGTTGAAAACCACAAAACTACTATCAAGGAAAAGTTTCATGAGCAGATTCACATATTCTAAAAAGCTCTGTGGCTGCTTTGAAAAATCCACAATTTTATTATGAAAAATATAAAAGCAGTTAGTTAATAGAAACATCACAAACAAAATTCTGCTCTAGAATTCTGCTCTATGATCCTTAAAAGATAAGTAACTTATATCTCACTTCCTTGATTATTGTTGTTGTTTTACTATTAGCTAGCCTCTTATCTCTGTTTCTTTTTGCTAGGTTGTAATTGTTGTTCCATGGTATCCTAGTGAGGATTGCAGATATATAATGAAGGTTGCCAAGGCTCTAGCAGTAGATGGAAGAAGTCGAAGAATGAAGCAAAGCTTGTGACAAGAGGACTTTCCCAAAATCAGTGATTTGTGTTGAGAGATATTGCACTAAATGAGATCCAAGCTCAGAGAGAGCAGGCAGATCAACAAGTTTGAAGTATACCTTGGTTGTGCCGAAGAGAAGTCAATGGTGACTTCCAAATGGATCCACAAAATCTAACGTGCAGAAGATGGCAGCACAGACAAGTACAAAATGAGATTTGAGACTAGAAGTCTCTCCCAAAACAAGGGAGAGGATCATGAAAAGACATTTGCTCTAGTGGCCGTGTACACTTCTATTAGAATTATTGTTGCTTTTGTTATGGATATACATTAGATGGATGTAGAGGTCATTTTTCTCCATGAAAAATTTGAGGAAGAAGTGGAACCACTTCAAGGCTTTGAGGGCCATGAAGTATCTAGCTTGCAAATAGAAGATTGTACCTAAGATTTGGATTGATGGATCAGGGTTGATCCTATATGATTAGTTTCTAACATAAGAAAAAGGACTCATGTGTTAGAGGGAACAATTGTGGCAAAAAGAATTGCTTTTGTAACAAAGGGAGAAGTTAAGGAGCCTTGTTTTAGCTTCAAAGGAAGTTGACCTCTGAGTTCGAAATGATGGACTGTCATTAACATTGTCAAGCTAGATCACTTATATGCTAGAAAGAAACAGTAGTAGAGGGAGCAACCAAGATCGCCACAGTGAAAGCAATTTTACAAAGAGCACCCAGTTAGGGTAGCAAGAAAGTAGTCGATCAACTTATGGTTGAGCTAAGGTATGAACCTCAACATGTGTTGAAGTACCAACATGGTATAGTTGGTTATAGTACAACGAATTATGGTTTGAGATATGTCTTAAACATTCAAGTACAACTGCAGGGATTCACAAATTTTGATTGGGCAAAGAGTGCAAAAGACAAAAAGAGTTCATCATGATGTTACTTTAGTTTGGGCTCCATTATGATTTCTTGGATGAATAGGAAGCAAACATCTATCAAACTTAGTATTGCAAAGGCCAAATATATTGCAACCTAGTTATCAAGTTGAGAAGCAATATGGATTCAAAAACTATTAGCAGGATTGTTTGATCAAGTGCAGGTGACGACTATAATGACAAGTCAAAGCACAGTGAGATATAGTACCAAGACATGGTATAGAAGGAAGCAATGTGACTCTTGTACTATTCTACAGTCAAGTAGATTGTTGACAAAGCCTTTGTCCTAGGGTGAAGTTTATACTTTAGGACAAGCTTAGATTGGTTGAGAATGCTTCCCTCAGTCAGAGGGGGGGTTGTCGTTGTTGCATCAAGGTGAAAAAATTCTTCCTAGGTTAGAATATAGACATGTCAAAGTATTGACCAAGGGTCACAAAATGTGGCTAGGGAGAATGGCCCATAAAGCATCAAGGCCCAGAGTGCTCCCTAGGTAGGCGAGTGAGTGTCTTTAGCATTAGGCATGAGAGTTACCATTCAATTAGCATGGAGGAATGGTAATAGGCCAAGGTTTCACCATAGGTCACAAGTGTTGACTAGATTCCAAGTAGTGACTTTGATAATTGGCGAATTGCTCCAAGGGACAACTTGTTGAACATGATGTTGATGCAGGATGCTTTCCGCAGGCAATGGATTGACACGTCAACAAAGTTAGTTCATTCAGGGATAGTCATTCTCCCTGTGTCAAATGCGTTGACCGTAATTAGGGAGAATGGTCTAATAGAGGACAATCATTCTTTCTGTGTAATGTATATTAACTGTATTTATGAAGAATGGTCTTAGAGGCCCAGAATCACTCAGTTGAGTAGGTGCCTTTTAGCATCAAGATCAAACTTTCCAAATAGGTTGAGTGAGCACATTTAACATCAGGCTCGGAATTACTCATGAGTCATGAAGAGTGAGGCCCTTGGAGATTCACCACGAGTCAAAGATATTGAACAGGATGATGGTGAACCAAGACTAGTCAATATACCATCTGTTAGAGAGACCGGAATTATGGTGACTAGTTGATGCTAATGATGTACTATGTGTTGGGAGTATTGACCATGATTATGGTGATGATGCACCATAGGTTACAGGTACTGATTGAAATGATGGTACCTAGTTGATGTTGTAGATTTTACCATAGGTCAAATTTGTTGACCAAGATTATGGTAATTAAATGATGTTGATGTTGATGATGAAATGTTATAACATTTTCTTAGAGAAATTTGTCAACCAAAGAACATCTAGATAATCACTATGAATACCTCCCTAGCTACGAGGGAGTGTTGAATTTTGTAGCTATAATCGGTCTTCATAATTAATATTTTGGCCCTTAAATTATGTAAGACATGTTTTTCATGTCATTTTATCTTAGTCCTTGAAATGTATATAATGATATACATAAGAAATGTTCTTCATGTCGGCATCAAAGAGAGGGAAAATAAATTTTCAAAATTATTTTTGCTCCATCAAGGGTCACAACCATTCGGCCTCATCAACACTATAAATATGCCACTCATCCTCCTCACACAATTCATGGATAATTTCTCTAAGGAAAAGGTTGTCGAGTTTTTCCCCCATGTGGGTTTTCCCAAGGTAAAATGCTTTGTGTTTCTTGCTTGGTTGTCTCTTTATGATCCTACTGTCATTCTTGTTCTACTGTTGAAGATCTTCTGTGTAATTGCTTAATGATGAATGTGAATATGAATGGATTTAAAGTAAAATCATTAGAAGTAATTATCAGTTAGAAGACCTTTGAAAAATTGCTAGGATATTCCGACACATAGAAAATAATTAAGTACAACTTGGTCTAGTGTATAGTTAGGTAAAGTGTGTTTCTTTAGTATGTATTTTTGTAACTTACAATCTGATAGTCACAATATGTTCTAGACATGAAGTGATCTGATGATTCATTTTCTCCTCGGTATTACTAACACTTGATCTGTGGCTTAACACCCTATTGGTCCATGATCTCTATTTAAAGAGCATGGAGGGTCATTTGTTAGGTGACCGTTCATGAGAGAAGCTTATGTAAATTTTCTTTCTTTTACATTAATAAATTGCCTGAAGTGGCTGCGTTGGCTCAGGTCGTGGACTGTTTCCCTCTTTGAGGGTTTTAACTGTTGAAGAAAGTGTAACTAGGTTCGATCTTCATAATGACATGATCTTTGTATTTGATGTAATAAAAGGAAATAATTTATTTTTGTAATCTTGCTACATGGGTTTCATGAGCAAGAAAGTAATTAGGTCAATGACTTCATCTTGATGTCTTTAGGATTTTATTGTTATATCAAAGAATCATGTCATGTATGGAGAAGCTCTTTAAGAGCCTATGTAAAATGTATTGGTATCAATCATCCCTCCAAGACCAAAAAGAATCCTCCAAGAGCAAGCTCACCAAAATCTGCAAGCAAAACAACAAAGGAATATTATGTCGGCTCCAAAATGAATATATTAAATAAATCAAAGTCATGCCGGATTGGAAAAAGTCATGACTGTTCACACTCTCACGTCAGCTCAATTTGGGAGCACTCACTACTATATATACCCGCTTAGGGTCAACTCAAAAGAGAAGAGATCTTCATCCGACATAAGTCGGTACAACTGCATCCGACTGTCATTTCTTAGATCAACTATTTCCGACCACTCTTGGGCCAAGAAGGCTGCTCTATTGTGTTAGGAGCATCTGTTCCAGTGAGGAACCCCTTTCGTTTCATGCGAAAAAGTTTCTGGTAGCCCTAGCTACATCATTTTTAAGATCTAGAGGTATACAGTCTTTATTTGCAGTTATAGTTATTTATCTCTCTGTTTATTTCGGTTTACAGTCCTCTATATTCTTTTTATTATCGTATCAATACCTTTCATTTCTGTGTATGCTCTTTGCCCCCCGACTCTGTGTGATCTGGGCAAATCAGAAACAGAAAAGAAAAAAGAAAAAAAAAAGGATTTTTCTCATGCGTATGATCTTTTCCGTTGCGACTTTGTGTGATCTCGAAAAACCAGAAACATTGAGGAAAATATATAGTGTCCAGCCAAATCTAACTTTAAGCCGCAAGGGTTCAATTTCTTTTGCATGTTTGTTTTGGTTTGTGTGGTTGTTTTTTGTTTTGTAAGCAAAAAAGGGTTTTTCAAGTAAGCACACACTCCAAACTTCAGTGAGCAAAAAAAAAAAACCCTTCCTCATTTCCAAAATTACTAACCTTTTAAACTAGCTCACTTGGTCCAAAGTTACTTTACGAGAATAGAGGTCTTGGGTTCAAATCTTTCTTTTTGTTGAGTTACTTTTTCAAAAAGCACATGATGTTTTAAAGTTACTTTATGTAAAAGTGTTCTCACCCATTATAAAAAGTGAGTCACTTATAATTCTAAAGTCACTTTATCTTTTATTTAAGTTACAATTTAGAGGATAGTTCATATAGTACCATTGTAAAAGTGACTTTCACTTATTTATAAAAGTGGGTCACATAAAGTAATCGTTTTTTTAAGTGAGCTGATTAGATTAAGTTTGGAAAAGGGGGGGGGGGTTTAATATAACATTATTGTTAATTTATGATATGTTCTATGCTTAGTGCAAATTACTTCGATTTCTTTTTATTAGCCGTTGTTTAGCAATCACATAAACATAAAGTAAAACGTTGATAGAACATTAATAGATCAACAGAAAACAAGCTAAGACAAGAGACACAAGATGTGGCGGCTAGCCAAGGACAAACCCCAATGCGGGGAAACCCTTTGATCAATTCTTCTTTAATCTTCAATAGTTCAGCAAAGAGAAATAATACAAATTCAGAAATCTGTAATTTTATGACAGTAGCAGTAAACCCTAACCAGCAAAGTCAAATCTGGTCAAACAAGGTGAAATTGACCTTCAATATATTTGGTGAATTTCCCGGTCATCTTGTCTTCCAATAGCAAGAAGAAGCAACTCTCAAACAATAGTCAACTGTAATCAGCCTACTGCCCCAAACTAGGGCAGTCAACCCTGGTCAAACCATAGGTCAGAATGCCTCGGTTTTTGTGCCAGAATTTGCGGCCTGCCTAGGAGAGGCAGCCACACCAAAACCGCAGCCCTGAATTGCCCACGTTGGTCAACGCTGGTCAAAGAGATGACCTGTTGCTTCTGTGTCCTCCAAAACTGCATCTTCCTTGCCTCCTTGCTGCGTCCTTCTTCTCCCACGTTGGCTGCTCCTTGTTAACCCAATGCTAAGGGGAGAGAGAGAAGAATGAGTGAGATGAGATGATGAAATAATGCCTCCACCTATCTTGTATTTATATGATATGTTGAACATGTGTGCCACACATTTAGCTGTTGGCTGACCTTGGCAATTTGTCAAGTAATTACAAATAAATTCATATCTCCATAAATACTTGTCGGAATGGGATGATTGTTAGATCAATCCTACACCTCTCGACGAGAGGACTCTAGGAAAAATATCAGCTGCCATAAATAAGATGACCCACATGGAGTTTTGCCCTAGTTTCCAATTTTAACACTCTCTCTCAAATGCACTCTGTCTGACCGTCGGTACTATATTTGCCATCAAATGCATTGCCTTGCACTGCTCGGCTCTGCTTTGCTCTGTTGTGCTGAACTATGAAGAAGAAGAAGTGATCGAGGATGTATCATACCATCCTCCACTGACCCGAAGTCAGTCTCAGAGTGTGTCATACCACTCTCACTGATCCTAGATCAGTATCATTGATCCCAGATCAATAGAGGTCATCCTAGTATAAGGAGTACAGTAGATACAACAATGCATCCATCGATAATACTACTAATGGTCCCTAACCCCATTTCCTTACTCATTGATCAGATGAGAGGTACTACCCATAAGTCCCAGACTACATGGGTAGGATGCCTCGACAAGAGAAGTAATCATCTTGTCCTAAAGTCGCCACGAGGTATCACAGGGGAAGGTTGAACCTTTCACCCTGTACAGAGCGCACCATTAGGGGAGGGTGAGTCACCCTATGGTCGCATGTCGCTCCAAGAAGTACCCCAAGCCCCCCGGAGCTTCCAGAGCTCAATATATGCATCATACACGACCCTCATAAGAGGGTCTCTCAACGACATCAAGTCATTCCCAGGGGCTTCATCAAAATTTCGGCGACCTACTCATCTGTACCGATATGTTGGAGCCTTATTGCTCCCCACTGCACCATATCCCAGATATAGTGGTACCTGATATCGATATGCTTGGAACGATCATGAAATATGGGATTCTCTGATAAACGAATCCCGCTCTGGTTGTCACACAGGATCACGATAGTATCCAATGTAAATCCAAACAGCTCACTGAAGAGCTTCCGCAACTAGACCGCCTCACAAGAGGCCATACTCGCAGCAATGTACTCTGCCTCAGCGGTGCTCAAAGCCACCGACTTCTACTTCCTGCTCATCCAGGATATCGAGGCAGATCCCAAAGAGAAACAATACCCGGAAGTGCTCTTTCGGTCCACCACACTGCCTACCCAATCAGCATCATTATATCAATGTAACCTCACATCTCCAGCAGTGTATCTCAACCCATGAGTGATTGTGCCACGAAGGTATCTCAACAAATTCTTGGCACCAATCCAATGTGTGTGGTGAGGCTCAACCATATGTTGACTCAACGTGTTGACTACAAAGCATATATCCGGACAGGAGTTCACCAAGAACATCAATGCTCCGATGAGTTGACGATACTCGGTAGCATTTTGTAAAACAGGTCTGGCAGCACTACTGCTTAACTTCTTGAAGTCAAGCTCCATCGAGGTAGTCACGGGCTTGCAGTCCACCATACTGAATCTCTCCAATATCTTCACCACATATTTTCCTTGAGATAGGAAAATCTCCCCTGGCTTCTGCCAGACTTCCAGTCCTAAGAAATAGTGCATCAGTCCTAGGTCCTTCATTTCAAACTCAGAAGCCAACTCCCTCTTACATTTGTGAATGAGAGGGTCTGCACCTGTCAGAAAGAGGTTGTCAACGTACAACCCCAATATGAGAGGTTTGTCATCTTCAACCTTAAATTAAAGGTTAGGGTCGACTTCACTCCTAGTGAATCCCAACTTCATCAAGTAGCTATCAATCCTCTCATACCATGCTCGGGGTGCTTTCTTTAGCCCATAGAGGGCTTTCTTCAACCTGCACACATGAGATTCCCGATCATGAATCTCAAATCCTTGGGGTTGTTCCACATAGACTTCCTCTTTGATCGAACCATGCAAGAATGCGGTCTTGACATCCATCTGATGTAAGTTCCATCCTTGCGAAGAAGCAAGGGCTATGATCGAGCGGATGGTGGTATATCGGGCAACAGGTGCAAATATCTCATCATAGTCTATACCTTCCTTCTGAGAGAAGCCACGAGCAACGAAACGAGCCTTATATTTTTTAGCACTTCCATCAACTCCATGCTTTATCTTGTAAAGCCATTACGAAATGACAACTGCTTTGTCCTGGGGTCTGGGGACCACATCCCAGACATCGTTCTTCATGATGGACTCGTATTCCTCAGTCATAGAATCCTTCCATACTTGATGCTTCACAGCTTCTAAGAACAACGAAGGCTCATTTTGAATGATCGTGCTTATGATGGTCAAGTATCCCTGATACATGGTTGTCTTCTTACTTTCATGGAAAGTCCCTCTAGGTGCAATGTGTCCCTCGGCATCATCAAGTGTCCCCCTGAGCCATGAAGGCCGCTTCTTAGAAGAGGAAGACTCTTGCGGAGGGGGATCAATAGGATCCATAGGTTCTTCCACATCGGGCATCGTCTCTTCTTCCTTTTCCTCCGGTTTCCTGGTGTCAGCTTCTTTAGATTCCCTTAGAGTAGGAAGATTGTCAACTTTGCTAAGAGCCATATCTTCGTCAAAGGTGACATCATGGCTAATCTTGACTTCCCTTTGACCAGCAACATAGATTCTATAGCCCTTAGTATTTTCGCTATAGCCCACAAAGATTCATTTCTTTCCAGATGCACCCAATTTATTCTTTTTCTCTTTCGGCACATGAAAATATATAGGACTTCCAAAAATTCTAAAATGAGATACATCGGGTTTCTTACCAGTAAACATCTCTTCAGGAGTCTTGGAACCCAATGCTTGATGAGGGCATCGGTTTTGAACATATATGGCGGTATTCAGAGCTTGGCCCATAGAAACTTCAGAAGCCTTTGATTATGGAGCATAGCACAAACAACTTCCACAATTGTATGATTCTTCCTTTTTGCCACACCATTTTGCTCAGGAGTATATGGTGTTGTAGTCTCCCTCTTAATGCTAGCCTCTTTGCAAAAGTCATGGAACTCATTGGATTCATACTCGGTCCCATTATCAGTCCTTAAGATCTTGATATTCTTTTCGGTTTGATTCGCGATCAAGGCTTTGAAGTGACGAAACCAGGAGAAAACTTCATCCTTCTTTTTCAAGAAGTATATCCAAGTCTTGTGAGAATAATCATCTGTAAAAGTGAGGTAATATAAATACTCTCCCAAGGAGTTCACAGGCATCATACCAAATATGTCTGAGTGAACCAACTGCAATATATCGGAGGTCTTGCTATGGCTTGAGGGGAATGGTCCCCTTTTGAGCTCTCCTTCGGCACATCCCAGACATACACCTTCTTGCTCTATTTTGAACTCGGGTATCCCTGTCACCATTTGTCTCACATCAGGTAGAGCTTTATAATGAAGGTGAGCAAACCTCTAATGCCATAGTTCGAACTGAAGGGATGTGTCACAAGACATGACACCCAACGGACTTCCTCCAACCTGATATAATGAATCAACTCGAAACCCAAGAGTGAAAGCATCTTTAAGATTCTTTTTCCATACACGTACCTTGCCATCGACGAAGGCCACCTTATAGCCTTTGTCTTCCATTGCTGAAATGGACACCAAGTTCTTTTTGAGATCAGGTACATATAGGACTTCTTGCAAATGAATTGTATTACCCTGATTCAATTGAAGAGTGACATTCCCTACGCCTTTCACGGGATATTTTGAGTTGTCCCCAAGAACAATTTCCAGGTTGGTCTCCTTCTCTATCAGATTAGAGAGAGCTTCTTTGTAACCAATGAAGTGCCTTGAGGCACCACTATCAATAAGCCAATTTCCCAGCGAGCCCGGGGGAGCAGGAGTAGAGAAGGTCGCTGGTAGATAATATTCATCTTGCTTATTGTTAACAACGTTACATTCATACCTGGAGTTTCTTGGCTTCTTGGAGGGTTGACCACTTCCTTGATTTCCAGCATTCCTCTTTCCATTGAACCTGCCATTCCTTTGATTGCCTCGTGAGTGATTTTGATCATCGTCATGATGTGAGTCCCTTTTATCAGGGCACTCCCTTGCATAGTGGCCCATCTTGTTGCAATTGTAACATCTTCCTTTTCTTCCACCCTTCAATCAAGCCTTTCCTTTAGATTTAGCCTCGGAATTGTTTCTCCTTTTAGCATGAGAGGAGAATGCAGCGGGATTGCCTCTAAGTGCAGGCATTTCCTGCTCTTCCATCCTTGTTTCTTCTTGAATGCATCTCGCCATCAGTTCCTCAAATCCAAGGATTACATTATTGTTGAGAAGAGTGGTTCTAAATATGTACCATTCAGATGGGAGCCCTCTGAGAGTTGTGATAGTCATTTCCCTGTCAGGAACGACTTCCCCAATTGATAGGAGATCATTCTTGATCTCGGTGATCCTTAAGAAGTATGCTTGCATACTCTCATCTTTGCCCTTCTTAACTTCCTTCAGCTTATTTCTAAGGAACGAAACTTGATTTGCATCATTAAATTTAAATAAACTTACCAGTCTATCGTAGATTTCCTTCGAGGTGGTCAGCTCAGAAACATAGGCCACCAGAGACTTGTCGGTAGAGTCCTGGATGATCTTCTTCACTTTGACTTCTCCCCTGGTCCACTTGTTCCTAGCAGCAGTAGATGCATTTGATGGAGGCTCAACGATTCTGCCTCTCACATGGTCCAACACTTCCTGCTCTTTTAATGTCAGATCGAGAGACAACTTCCATTTATGGTATGTTCTATGCTTAGTGCAGTTTACTTCAATTTCTTTTTATTAGCCGTCGTTTAGCAATCACATAAACATAAAGTAAAACGCTGATAGAACATTAACAGATCGACAGAAAACAAGCCAAGACAAGAGACACAAGATGTAGCGGCTAGCTAGGGACAAACCCCAATGCGGGGAAACCCTTTGATCAATTCTTCTTTAATCTTCAATAGTTCAGCAGAGAGAAATAGTACAAATTCATAAATCTGTAATTTTATGACAGCAGCAGTAAACCCTAACCAGCAAAGTCAAATCTGGTCAAACAAGGTGAAATTGACCTTCAATATATTTGGTCAATTTCCCAGTCATCTAGTCTTCCAACAACAACAAGAAGCAGCCCTCAAACAACCCCAAAAACACAATCAAACAGCAGTCAATTGTAATCAGCCTGCTGCCCCAAACTAGGGCAGTCAACCCTGGTCAAACCATAGGTCAGAATGCCTCGGTTTTTGTGCCAAAATTTGCGGCTTACCTAGGAGAGGCAGCCACACCAAAACCACAGCCCTGAATTGCCCACGTTGGTCAACTTTGGTCAAAGAGATTACCAGATTCTTCTGCATCTTCCTTGCCTTCTTGTTGCATCCTTCTTCTCCCACGTTGGTTGCTCCTTGTTAACCCAATGCTAAGGAGAGAGAGAGAGAGGAATGAGTGAGATGAGATGATGAAATAATGCCTCCACCTATCTTGTATTTATATGAGATGTTGAACATGTGTGTCACACATTTAGTTGTTGGCCGACCTTGACAGTTTGTCAAGTAATTACAAATAGATTAATATCTCCATAAATACTTGTCGGAATGAGATGATCGTTAGATCAATCCTACACCTCTTGATGAGAGGAATCTAGAAAAATATCAGCTACCATAAATAAGATGACCCACATGGAGTTTGGCCCTAGTTGCCAATTTTAACAATTATCATTCACTTCCCAACATTCACGTAATTCGTCGGCATCTTCAACAACTTTTCTTCAAAAAGTCGTAACGTCTTCATCCAGAAGCCGTTTTCATAGCCATTTTTTTTAATTGGCCTAATTTTTCCAGATATTTCCATTGGAACACGTAGTTTCAGCATCTACAACTTCAGTTTCTTTTAAAATGGAAAGTCCATGCCTAGTTATTCTTGACAGAACCAACTACTTCCAATGGCTATCCTACATTGTGGATTTATTTAAAAGTAAAGGTCTTTATAGAATAGCCTCAGGCCAAGAGTCTAAACCTAAAGATGAAGATAAGTAAGTCAAATGGGAAAATAAGCAAGATCAAGCACGTGGGTTTACAGGGATGTCTATTTCTCTAGACCTTAGATTCCACATTGCAAAAATTGATACACCCAATGAAGCAATGAAACAACTCAATAATTTTTTTGGAATTAAAAATGAAATTAGAGCCCATCAACTCGAAAATGAGTTGCTTACATTAGACCCCAATAATTTTTCTTCCATTGAAGATTTTTTGTCCAAGTTCAAGACCCTTAGACTTCTCTTGGAAAGTGTTAAGGTTAAGAAAGAAGATGGTAGCCTTATCTATTCCATTCTTACCAAGTTAGGACCAGCATACTCTGTGTTTGTTTCCACCTTCCATTCTACTAGAGAAGCCTTTATTTCTCAAGGACAAGACTACAAGTCCCCCTCTTTTGATGCTTTTTGTGATTCTTTAATAAAAGAACAAGAAAAACTCTTACACCTCGGTCTTCTTAATACTCGAAAGTCTTCTAAGAAAGCCTTAGCAGCCCAACAACAACCAAGTTCAAAGAATCCTAAGAAGCAGCATCCTGAAAGGAATGGTCCTAAACCAAACAAGGGTCTTAAGCCATTTCAGTCTCAAAATGAAAAATCAACTCAACAAAATGATAAGGCAACTAAAAATAAAGGGAAGACGACTGATAGACATTGCAACTTTTGTAATCGTGATGGCCACTTAGAATCCAAATGCTTTAAGAACATGGAAGCCTTGGAAGTAGCAATGAAGAAGAATAACATCCATTTGGAGCACTCTTCAACTTCAACTTCAGGAATAGCACTCTCTGCATGTGGTTGTCAAGCATCTCAATCTAGTTATGCACTAAATGTATCTTCTTCTTCTCATTCTCATGAGTGGCTCATTGATTCTGGAGCTTCTTATCACATGGCCAAAAACAAAGGCATGTTTTCTTCATTATATGATTGTAACACCAAAAATATATATGTTGGTGATGATAGATCTCTTAGTGTTGTAGGGACTAGAACTATTCATCTAGACAATGGTCATGTATTATGTGTTCCTACCTTATCCTGCAACCTTATATCTGCATATCAGATAAGTCATTCAAGTGAAGGTAAAACCATTGAATTTTCACCTCATGATGTTGCAATTAAGGACCTAAGAGATACTAGACAGATTTTAGCTAATTACATTGCTAATGATTCTACAAGGTTGTATAAGTTTAACAACTTTGGGTCATCAACTCTTCCCTCGGTATTTGTTGCTCATAATGATGAAGTGAGCAAACTTTGGCATGAGCGATTTGGTCACTTAAACTATCACTCCCTTCAAAATCTATGTAAAGAAAATATGGTGACAGGTCTTCCTATGGTATCTTGCAGAGATGGTGTTTGTTCCGAATGTGTACTCGAAAAACATCATTGGGATAGTTTTGAAAAACGTGAGGCACGCCTCAACACCTTTACAGCTTGTGCATAGTGATTTATGTGGTCCACTTCCAGTTGTTTCATTCTCTGGCTACAAGTAATTCTTAACTTTCATTGATGATTTCTCCAGACGCACTTGGGTATACTTCTTAAAACTCAAGAGTGAAGTCTTTAACATGTTCTTGGCCTTTAAGGCCTTTGTTTTGAAACAAACTGGACATCAAATTCTTAAGCTAAGATCTGATAATGGCAGAGAATATGTTAACAAAAAATACATCAACTTTTGCACTGAGCATGGAATTCAATTGCAACATATTGTTCCATATACTCCACAGCAAAATGGTGTCGCTGAAAGGAAGAATCGCACCTTAAAGGAAATGGTTAATCATATGCTTCAATCTAAAGCACTTATTCTTAATTTTTGGGCAGAAGCAATTAACTATGCAAATTACATAGTAAATCGCACTCCTACTAAGGTTTTAAAGAATATCACTCCAAAAGAAGCAAGGAGCTCAATTAAACCAGATGTAAGTCACTTTCGTGTTTTCGGATGTGAAGCATGGGCCCATATTCCAGATGAGAAACATAAATCCTTAGAACCTAAGAGTGAAAAATGTATTTGCGTTGGATATTCTAAAGGTGTCAAAGGATATAGACTTCTTCAACCTAAATCCAAAAATGTTATCATTAGAAGAGATGTAAATTTGGCGGAAAATATATCTGCCTACGAGCCTCATTTAGCGGATGTGCCACCTCTCTCTATCCCTTCTACTTCTAAAAATATTCTTTCTTCAGATGATGACAGCGAGGATGACAATCCTCCCCCACCTTCTCGGGATCCTCCTTCAGCTCCTCAACTTCCAAAATGGGTCCGCACTACTCGAGATGTAGCAGGTGCTCTTGCAGGTGATCCTACAGATCAACGTTGTACACGTTCTCAGTTCGATAGAGCCTCTTCTTTGTTGGCTCAAGCTTCAGCGAATTATGATCTTGACACCTTTGCAAAAGCTTCAGGCCATCCAAATTGGGACGCAGCTATGAATGAAGAATATCGTTCATTATTGGAAAACGATACATGGGATTGTGTTCCTCTTCCAAAGGGACGAAAACTTGTTAGATGCAAATGGGTTTACAGAACCAAGTTTGGACTAGATGGAAAAGTTGATAAACATAAAGCTCGTCTTGTTGCTAAGGATTTTTCACCAGTTGAAGGTATTGACTATATTGAAACCTTCTCCCATGTTTCCAAAATGAACTCTATCTGCCTTGTTCTTTCCCTTGTTTCCTCTTTCAAATGAGAAGTCCATCAAATGGATGTTAAATCCACCTTCTTGCATGGGGACTTGCATGAAGAAATCTATATGGAACAACCTCTTGCCTTTATACAAACAGACTCTAGCGTTGTATGTCGGCTTAAGAAATCCATTTATGGTCTCAAGCAAGCCCCTCGGGCTTGGTATGCCAAAATGGATAGCTTTCTTTTAGATACCGGCTTTTCTAGGTGTCATTCTGACAATACTGTCTACACCAAGAAAGTGGGTAAGTCTCTTATCATTCTTGTTCTTTATGTTGATAATCTTATCCTTACTGGTAGTGTATAAACCATGTGAAGTCTAGCCTTAAAAAGCAATTTGAAATGACAAACTTAGGACACTTGCACTATTTTCTTGGTCTTCAAGTCTTGTAATCCAAAGAAGTTATTTCCCTTTCCTAGTCCATATATGCCTGTGATCTTCTACACCACTTTCACATGGAAGATTGTAAGCCAGCCCCTTCTCCCTTTCCGTCTAGAGCCAAACTTCTAGTCACTTGTACTTCCCCTGAATTTGATGCTACCTTATACCGTTAGCTTGTTGGAAAATTTTTGTATCTGACCCATACCCGTCCTGACCTTTCCTTTGTTGTTGGCCTTATTGCTCAATTTATGCAAAACCCATATGAAAGTCATTGGAAAGCAGCTAAAAGAATACTTCGTTATGTTCGAGGTACAATTCAGTTTGGGATTCATTACAATGCAGAAGCATCTCCTCTATTGGTTGGTTTCGTTGATTCTGATTGGGCTGGTGACCCTGATGATCGGAAGTCTATGGCAGGTTATGTCTTCACTCTTGGTTTTGGAGCTATTACATGGGCTTGCAAGAAACAAAGTGTCATTTCTCTTTCTTCAGCAAAAGTAGAGTATCGTGGCGTTGTTGAAGCTAGTAAGGAAGCCATGTGGCTTCATCAGATCCTGTCAGAGTTTGGTTTTCAGCAGCAGCATCTAACTACACTTTGGTGTGATAATCAAAGTGCCATTCAACTATGCAAAGATCGAATCCAACATCAGCGCGGCAAACACATTGAACTATACATGCACTTCATCAGAAAGCTCATTCATGACCATGTTCTTGAAGTGCAATATTGTTCAACCGATGATCAAATTGCAGAAATCTTTACAAAGGCTCTCACAGAGGCGACATTTACTAAACTTCAATTTATGGTTGGAGTTCAAGAAGTTGTCACTAAGGGGGGATAGGCTCTAATGCCTCCTTCCTTCTCCTATTGTGTCATCTTTGTACATCCTTCAATCCTATCCCAAGTTGTTCTTAAGGGGGGATGTTAGGATATTCCGACACATAGGAAATAATTAAGTACAACTTGGTCTAGTGTATAGTTAGGTAAAATGTGTTTCTTTAGTATGTACTTTTTGTAACTTACAATCTGACGGTCACGATATGTTTTAGACATGAAGTGATCTGACGGTTCATTCTCTCCTCGGTATTACTAACACTTGATCCGTAGCTTAACACCCGACTGGTCCATGATCTCTATTTAAAGAGCGTGGATGGTCATTTGTTAGGTGACTATTCATGAGAGAAGCTTATTTAAATTTTCTTTCTTTTTCATTAATAAATTGCCTTAAGTGGCCGCGTTGGTTTACGTCGTGCATTGTTTCCCTCTTTGAGGATTTTAACCACGTCAAAATATTGGTGTACCGATCTATGATCTGTTTGTGAGCGGTGTCCTTTGGTGTTCTATCTAAGAAACTTACCCTATAAATTCCTACAAAAATCAATATGGGGCTTGTTTTATAAAATATATAAATAATTGACATTGAAATATTTTACTTATGATATACATTCTCCACATTAAAATGTTAATACATGCTCCCTCATATTTGGAAGTAGAAAGCATCTCTCTCTCTCTCTCTCTTTCTCTCCTATATATATATATATATATATATATACACGCATTGAATTATTTATTTTTGTTATTAATATATTTTTAAATGTTACATGTTCACTCCATATTAAGCATTGAAGGAATTACAAATGTCCTTCATAACTTGAATTAAAAAGAACCAATTAATGGATTAAGAACTATGTCACTCTTTCTCTTTCTATATTTATATATTTTATGTTAAAATCTTTTACTCAACATACATATTGAAATATTTGATTTATGAAGCACATTATACTTTTTATTATTATTAATATTTTTCAAATATTATATATGAACTGCATATTAAGAATTGAATAAATTACACATCTCCTTTAGAATGGAATGTGAAATATAAGAAAATTTAAATTTAAATTTAAACTACTTTATTTTTCTCTATATAAAGCTGATATAAAATTATGTTATTTAATATGGACATTGAAATGTTTTATTTATGGATGACACTATTTTTTTGTTATTTATATATTTTTGTTTTAAATATTACATGGCAACTAAACACAAAATGAAATGCACATCATATAATATCAATAATATTAGCTTTACATGCAATCTATCAACTCCATATTAAGTAGTCAAGGAATTACATATCTCTCTCCTACTAAAAACTAAATTAATTTTTTTATACTTTCAATTACTTTATATTTCTATATAAAGTTGATATAAAATTAAGGTGGGATTTGAAGTATTTTATTTATGATCAACATTGATTAAGGTGACGTTAAAAACAAATTAATCAATGGTGCTTTTTATAAACCAGATATAAAAGAAATATAAGATTGTATAAAAGTTTTAAGCAATCTTAATCCAATCATTACAGGGATAAATGATCAACTTTAAAAAAAAAAAAATTGCAGCTTCAAGAAAAAGAAAGATAAATGTCATAATATGCCAAATGTATTAAACAAACTAACTTGAAAAAAAAGAGCTAAGAAATTCAAGAAGAGTGTATTAATTATACTTTAGAAGCACTAAAAAGATAATTTTGGAGATGGTAATTTACAACATATTTTTGGCACATGAAATAACTAAAAATTCAAATAAATTATTTGAATAAAGGGGAGTCAATCATTTATTTTGACTAAAGGCAAAAAATCACGAGGAATAATCGAGAAAAAATCTCAATGAATATCTATATCACCTCCAGAAATATTTTCGAAGAAGCAACATGAAGAGATGGCCCTAAAAGATGCTTTAAGATGGAAAGAAGAGTGAGCAGTGGTTTCAACTTTAAAACCTTATTTCCTTTGAAATAGAGAGCTAAATATTATAAATTAGCTTAGAACTCCTAAAATTTACAAGGTAAAGATTGACATAGAATTTCTAGTTATAATAATTAAAAATTTGATTTGACACTTCATGAAATAAATAATACCTTGGGTTTTCACAAGCATAAACTTGACTCTAACAAGTTCATGCTTTACTCTCTACTAATTTCCAAACAGAAGCTCTAACAAGGCAGGTGATTTTAACCACTAAGTTGTTGTTGTATTATGTTCATCTTGTCATGCCATACATCTTTTCATGGATACCGTCAATGGAATTGAGGCAATTGTCGACTATTTGTAACTTGTAAGAACAAATTAAACTCCTAGATTTCAAATAGAAGAAGATAATCTAACAGATATACACGCATAATTAGATTTGGCAATAACTACTTACATAATTAGAGTAACACAGCATCAACTTTAGATTTGAAGATCGATGTCATCTTATTGGAATTTATTGTAATGCCAAATTCATTGGCTGCACATGGAAACAAACCAGAGGAGACACCAAAGAGTCGGGGTGATACTAGTTACCTTCGTGCTTCCAGTGAAAGAGACCAATGGGATTCTTCCATCTTCAGCTATCGCCTGCCCAATCTCTGCACCACCACAGGTGCAGGTGAAAATGGCACCAGGCAAGCCATTTCTCTCTAACACCTCGGCTATGAGTTTTGTTGTCGCTATAGTGATCAATGGTGTAGTAGGAGCACCTTTCCTGTATCACATGAGAAAAGGGACTCATTATCAACACATTCCAGTACTTTACAATACCAATACTCTGCTCTTAAACAGGACTCTACATTATTTCATTCAAAGAACCGAAAATTGCTGCTAAAAGATGAAATCCTTGGTTAAGAACAGCACTTTATTTTACTAAAGTATTAATAGACTTAAGATAAGATAGAATCAACAATTTTAAGATAATGGGGTGAGTATATTTTGGCTGTAGGTCTCAGCAGCCAAATTTGTGACCAATTCTGTGCCATGAAATGTGTTACTACACAAAACAAAATATTAATCATTTTGGGAAGAGACTATCAAGTAATATATATATATATATAGATATGAATTGACACATGACTTAACACAATGACATGTCCCATCAATCTCATTACCTGTCAATGTCAATGCATATATATGCCATCAATAATCATATCATTCAGTTTCATATCTTTTTAATTATTTAATGATCCCAGATGGATTCCCGTTGTCTATGCTTTATATAATTTCCAGTCGACTATGCTTCGTAGGTTGGATATTTCTTTACTAAATGAACATTGTTCATTTCATTAGTATCAGGCCCAACCCCAATTCTGGCCTCTGGCCACACTTTTTATCAGATCACACTTGATTTGGTTTTTGAGCATAAATGTTTTTTTTTAAAGAGTTTCTCCCATTACCAGATCTTTGACCATAATTGGTTTTCGGCCACTGACATTTCAAAAGTTTTGTTTAAAGAAACTTTGTCATACATTAAAAAACTAAGTTCAGTCCAAACATTAGAGTGAATACAGACATTGCAATTCAAAAAAGCCCAAAAACGAAATAAATATTGAACTAGGTTTTATATAATTAGGAACAAAATCACAGATTCGGACTGCATTTAGCGTAATTTCTAAACCCTGCATGGTTGAGCTTAATTATAGTGAAAAAAACAAAGCAAAGCCTAACAATCTTGATTCAATCCCTACAGGGCAGCGTTTTTACAGCATCAGTTACCAATTTTGGGGATGAAACTTACGGAGTGCCACCTTACTGAATTGGCATTTGTACAAGCCACAAAATGTGTTAACGCAGCAGAAAAGCAACAAAAGAAAAAACAGGCTGCCACTAATCAATAAAGGAGACAACCTATTAAGTTATAATCGAATTCAAGACTTGTATTATGTCCAAATTTCCAATTGAACAGTGGGAGTCTGAGAACAATCCTTGGGGAATCTGAACTGAAAGTCAGCATCAACCATTAATTGCAAAAAAACAACGAAACAAGCGAACCCCACTGCAGCCAACTGCCATCATGGACATTAAAATTGGCTTGTGGGGAAAACATGCGTTTGACGAAACTTCGAGTTGTGGACATTGTATATCAAGGTGTTCTTTTGGGAAGATCTAATTTCCATTGGAGCCATGACTACTTGGACCAGGCACAGTGATATCTTGACTGTTGGACTCAATGAGATTTATCACTTTTTCATTGGAGTGACAATATTAATTTAAAAAAAATCTCAAGATGCATCCCTTGGGATGGAAAATTATATTCAAAAGTTCGAAAGAGTAATTTATAGGAACCAAATGGTGAATCTGTCATAAAGTTTAATGATATTAAGTTCAGACGAAGAAGAAATTATTTTAACGTCCAAGAGGCTAAAGATAATCTATGGGACAGATCAAGGTTACATGGGAGTGGAAGCAGGAGCGGGAGTGGGAGAGGGCAGCGACATTTTCAAAAGCTCCCGGTTTGGGAGCGAATCAGGAGCTAATTTTTATATAATAATATATTTTGCTGCACATATGTCAACAAAAGCATGTAGAATGATGAATTAGATATAAAAAACATAAAAACAGGGATTGAACCATATAACATCAATCATCTAGAAGTTATAATCCTCATCAACCACATCCTCAAGTTAGTGACATACAACATATCAAGTCTCATGATTCATCAATCTTAAAGTTTCAAGCTCTCAAAATTCCATATATAACATTTATCATCATTGATCACTAAATTTGTTTCCAAGATGATTTCTTTATACTTCAGCTCTTGAGTATCCTTCTTTGTGTTGCCCTTCCTTGATGAAGTCACCTTAGCTCTGATACCATGTTGAAAAATCTAGGGCAGCTAGATTAGGTAATTTCTCTTACTTTGATAACTGCTTGTGATGTATTTTTACTTTACTTGATTAACTACTTCTTTCCTTTATTATTATTAGTGTTCTTTATCATCAAATAGCTACCAAATCATAAAGAACAGTGAGACAATAGGACACAAGATGTAGGCAATCAACCAGGGCCAAAACCTCTCCAACTAAGAGGAAAACCCATCAAAATTCTTCTCTTCTTATAGAACTTCAATTGACGAATTCCAAGACCTATAACCCTTGACCAAGACCCTCCAAGACCAAGTCAATTTTTTCCTTCTTGAACGGCTTCCAGCAACAAACTTCAACCTTCCAGCAAAACTTCTCCAACAACTTCGACCCCACCAACAATTTTGCAACTTCTACCTCGATGCAGCTTTGACCTAACAGCTTCATAGCTTCGACCTAGAAGCAGCGTCAACCTAGAGGTAGCTCCATGGCTTCGACCTTGCAGCATCACAATTTCGACGTTGCAGCTTCACAGCTTTGATGCAGTTTCACAGCTTTGATGCAGTTTCACAGCTTCGATGCAGCTTCCCAGCATCGATGCAGCTTCCCAGCATCGATGCAGCTTCCCAGCATCAATGCAGCTTCAAAATTTCGTCTTCCCAATAATTGTAGAAACCCTAACAAAAGAGAGAGAGAGAGGCCCAAAACTTTGAACTTGTTCTTCTCCTTCATTCTTTTCCAACTTCTTTCTTGTGGAGATCAAACTTGCTTGAGTGAGTGTCCAAATGAGGTCGAATTCCTTCTTATTTATAGCCTTGTGAGGGGTACAAATTGCTATCTTGAGGCCCACTTCTGCCTTCATGTAGGCCAACTTAATCTTTGTGCCATGACGAGGTCTTGGAGGGTCTTTTGACTCTATTTTGACTCAATAAATTTTTCTTTACAATATGCAACATGACCAAATGGGTCTTCAATACATGACAATGACTCAATTGACTTTATGACAAACCTAGAAGCACTCAATGGGTACTTGAGCTAAAAATAAATTTTCCCTTGAGCATGAAACCCATGACTCAAGAACACAAATAATAAATTTATTTTCCTTTTTTCATTAAATACATAAAATCATGATTACATATGTCATTATGAAGACCAAACCTAGTTACATATTTCAACAATGCCCAATCAACACTTCTTTATTAAATCTAAACTTATTTGGACTCTTGTCCCAGGATAATGGCCAAATTTAGAAAATTATAGAAAATATGCCTTAGATCTAATATAGCAGATCATGCCCTAGATTTGTCTTCAATCTCCTTGGCCCATATGGATCTTCAATGTTGCACTTATGCACTTCCTCAAAGATAGCACATTAAAGTATCACACTCCTCGCTTGAGAAAATTCCTCTCTCAAAGGATAATCTTGTTGTATGGTAGTGTCTTTCTCCTCTACTTAACCTTTCTTTTATAACTTTACATTGAGCTAAATCCCTAATCCTCATCTCCAAAGTTATTGATGGCTGAGATTACATCTCTCCTCACTTGAGATCAACAACTGAGATTTAAACATAATAAGTAAAGTAAATTACTTTACTTTTCCTAAGTTTTCTTATAGCTCAATTCACCAACATAATAATTATGTGTTTTTCCTAAGTTTAAACTTAGGCTAAGTTGCATTAGCAACATTCACACACTTGAGAAAGTGACCTAAGAACACAGTGGGCGACTTCTACATGCCTAGACACTTAGGCTTGTGCAAAACTATATGCCCAAGCTACAGACATCAACACTACCAAACTGTAGTAAATGCTTGCTATAATATAAATATCAAACATGTAATATGCATTAAAACAAACAAAACAACAAGGAAGAATGCAAATTTGCATTTAAGGATGAATTTTTTCTTGGGAACTGTCACCCACCAAAAAGTGGGTAACCCATAGGAAAAAAATTTCTCTTCCTTGGACAGCAAACTAGCCATCAACCCTATTGACCAACACTTGACATGATGCCATGGAACCTCCAAATATATGCTCTAGTCAGATTTCTTTCTTCCATTCGACATTCCTCCTTGAAGTCATGGCGGACCATCCATTAGCAAGTGTTGATTTCTAGTGCAATCAAGACTAGTACAATTTTTCAAACTGATAACTACTTCCAATGATACATTTCAATTTCTTTAGAGCATTCCAATCATTAAGTAGTTACACATGAAAAATTTCAACCATTAACTTCTTCAATAGAGCAATAAAGATCACAGTAAACAATTAGACAAGGGACACCAAAAGTTAGGTCAAAAACCATGGGAAAACCCAAAAATCTTTTCTTATGAGAGAGAGTTCAATTCATCAAAATGTACATCAAAATATTATAATCAAAATTCCAATCATCTAACCTCAATAAATGTCAAGTCAAACCAATCAAAGGAGAGAGAATTAGTCAATGTTGGTCCAAGTCAAAGTTTGCAATTGAGGGGCCAAATTTCGGCCTAAGGCAACTTGTCAAAGGGCTAAAACCCAGCCTACAATATCCATATTAAAGGTCATTCAAAGTTCCACAACTGACCTACAGTCAACTCTCGGTCAACAACCCTGAACGAAGATATAACTTTGGTCAAACCCAGTCAACAAACCTGTTGACAGTGCTAGACCCGCCAACATTCAGGGGATCTCCCCGGTATGAAGTCCCAACTAGAGCTCACACCGTTTGGTGTAGAAGTCCCATCCAATACGATGGCCCGTTTGCCATTATCTTAAAGATATGCCTTATCTCTTGCTTGTTAGCATGTGATAGTGGTTTGCTTTGTCTTTGAACAGCGAGGTTCATGTCCCTGGTGAGTGCTTAGAGCCGCTTGTGTCAAAGTTCTTTCATTGCAGAGGGAGAGGGTGGAAGTGAGTCTCAGGTTGAAAGGGAATAGTCCCAACTCTGCTAGAGACACACAACACAACAAGACATGCACAGTGTCCCATGGAGTAGTCCACGCAGATGCAATAGTCACAAACACCAGGTGAACAGATAGCACGTACAACACCCAGTGGAATAGTCCACACGAATATGACGGGCGTTATAACACGTTTACAAGAATGAATCTATCGAGTGTTCGGTAAGATAGCCCACACGGGCGAGACAGCGTTAGCAACTGATACAACACATTTCCAATAGCATATGTACTAAAACAATCGAAATAGTTCAACTGTCTTAATACAAGTTAAAGCAAGATGCATTACAAGCGTCCAAAGAATAGTCTTACAAACAAATACAATACATGTGTGAAAACGTGTTGGCCTGTTAACAGCCTTCTGAACTAAGCAAAAGTTCCAAGACACATATGTATACCATTACATCACTAACCCCGATAGCAGGGCGTTGGAGCCACTGTTCGCTCCTCAAAGAAAAGATCACAGACTCTCAAGGCTATGTGGGAGGAGCCAAGGTGAAAAGTCCTTTACATGTACAAATGAGGGGTATTTATAGCCAAGGGTAAAATAGGCCCTTGTGACTGTTCGACTTCCCTCATGATTGTTTGACTTACATGACTCTTCAGATTTACATGTGGGTCTCTTGGACTTCCATGTTACATTACATCGATTACAACAGTATAGCCCACAGTAGTGATGTGGTCAAGATGACTCGTGACTATTGATTTGGGGTAGCATCAGATGTGCTTTAGCCATGAAAATTGGTGGAGAGGCTAAAGCACATGAGATCTCCAAGACTCAGAAATGGTTTGGAGTCTGGACAGATTGTACATGGTTTGGGAGATATTAAAATAATTAATATTTTTAATGGAGTTCCTAAGTCTAAACTTAGGAAAAATAAAATATTAATGGGTATTAATATAAAACTAGGTTAGAAGGTTCCAAAAGTCATGGATCAAGCCAAATCTAATCTTAGTCGTTGATTAGAGATTTAATCTCGGTCGTTGAAGAACCAACAAGAAAGTATAAGAAGGGGCTTGAGGGTCAGTTGGAGAACACACCAGAGTGATCAGTCATTCATTTTGCTAGAGCGGGCTTGCTAAGCGAAGTTGAATCAATGATCAGAAGCGAGGGGCAGTGAGTACGAGGCAGAGAGGTAGAGACAATACTGGGAGATCAACGCAGAAGCAAAGAGAGTGACAGCAGCGGCCAGTCCAAGCTACGCAATGTTGAAGTTTCTAAGTCTAGCAGTTAGAAACCCTCCATGTACTTTATGATTTATTCCTTCCTACTTGTTCTGATTAATCAACGAGTTATTTACCATGTAAATACTGAAAACAAACACAAGTACATGCTCAACACATTACATATCATCAACTAAAGAAAACAGAAACAAGCACACAAATGACACCGTTATTTTTGGACTAATGTCCCCGGAAAAACCCAATGCGAGAAAACCGGTGCAGCTATCTGAGGGTTTGATTGATTAAGCAGTTTCAAAATACAATCTGGGTGCCAAATCTGGCTCACCCAACAGAGAAAAATCTCGGCAGTAGTACCTCTCCTTCGGAGACAGCTGCTCTGCTTGAAACCCCGAATAAACACTCTGGCAACTCCTCAGCTCCAATCTGTCCCATGAAAAACCCCAGCGTCAGCCTCTAGGGGCTGCATCAGCCTCTTTTGCCCTCTGCATCAGCTTTATCGGTAGTTCTAGCAGTTCCGGCTGTTCCAGGCGGTTCTGGATTCTACCCTCTGCATCAGCTTTCCCGGCAGTTCCAGCTTCTGCCCTCTGTGTCAGCTTTCCCAGCAATTTCGGTAGTTCCGGCTTCTACCCTTTGCACCAGCTTCCCCAGTTGTTCCAGCAGTTCCAGCTTCTGCCCTCTGCGTTAGCTTTCCAAGCTGTTCCGGCAATTCCTGGCAATTCCAGCTTCTGCCCTCTGCGTCAACTTTCCCGGCTACTGCGCTGATCCTCCCGGCACTATCTCTGCCTCTCTGCTTCTATATTCACTACCCCTCAGCTGCAACTCCAAATCACTTTCTCAACTTTCTCAGCAAACCCAGCCCCAAAATGTCGAAATCTTGATCTCTTGGTGTGTTCTCCAAGTGACCCTCAAGCCTCCTCGTATACTTTTCTTGTTAACAAATCAACGTACGAGATTAAGTCCCTAATCAACGGCTAAGATTAGATCTGGCTTGATCCATGACTTTTGGACCATTCTAACATAGTTTTATATTAATTCACATTAATATTTTAATTTCCCTAAGTTTAGACTTAGGGACTCCATTAAAAATATTAATTATTTTAATATCTCCCAAATTGTTTAGAATCTGCCCAAACCCTTTCTCGGTATTGGAGATCTCATGTGCCTTAGCCTCTCCACCAAATTACGTGGCTAGAACACATACGATGCTACCCCAAATCAAAACGCAAATCCCAGCAGAGCCAGCACAAAGCCCAGAGGGATTGTGTCATCCACGCAGAGGGCAGAGGGAGTGACGCAGAGGGTCCTAGAGGCTGCGCAGTGCCTCAGAGGGATGACACAAAGGGTCCTGGGGCTGACGCAGGTTAGCAGGAGGCTAACACAGAGGCCAGAAGGGGCAGCGCTGAGCTTCAGTTGTGCCGAAGAGGGTTTCGTGGGACAGGTTTTCTGAATACCTGTTTCCGAATATAGAGGTATTGCTGCCATATATTTTTCTCTGTCGGGTGAGCCAGTTAAGCACCCAGTTGTACTCAGAAAGGCTGCATAATAATATAACCCTCAGAATAACTGCAACGGTTTCCCGCATTGGGTTTTTCCGGGGACATTTGTCCAAAAATAACAGTGTCACTTGTGTGTTTGTTTTCTTTCAGTTGATGATCTGTAGATGTTGTGACTGTATTGTGTTTATTTCGGTGTTTAAATGTTTTAAATAACTTGTTCAGAATTTACAAGTAAAAGAAATAAACTAACAAAATACAAATTAAATTTCTAACGAATAGACTTAGAAAATTACATGGTATCAGAGCCAGGTTGCAAATCATAGGAGAATTGAAGGCATCGGCTAAGTAGAGCATTTGCAACAGAATCAGCTATCTTGAGTGACAGTAGTTGATCCTTGCAGAAGCAACAGAGGAAGGGTTGACGCAAAGGGACTATGTCATCAGTTTGGGCCAGAGAGAGGCCAGCACAGAGGCTGAGGAGGACAGAGAGAGGTTCACACAGAGCCACGCAGAGGCCAGGAAGGCTGACACAGTTCACTGAGGGAGTTGTTTTACCGGTGCCAGGATTGCACAGAGCCAAGAGGCTCAATCCTTTAGTTGTTGGGGCGAAGGTCGCTGTGGGCAGTTTGCGGGAGCGAAGCTGGTGGGGTACTGTGGTCAGAACAATACCTAACAAGGCAAGACCAAGGTAGAGAAAGTTGCCGCCGAGGCGGATTTCTAGCCAAGGAATATGGATCAGTGTTGCAGTTGCACAAGCAATTGGAGAGGGGCAACTTGACGTTGGCAGAAGGATTTTCAGGAGGGAAATTGCAACTCAGAGGGAGTCCAAAAGAGAACTTCCAGACGGGAAGTATAGAGACTCAGTAGCAGTCAAACCGAGAACTTCCAGACGGGAAGTACAGAGACTCAGCAGCAGTCGAACAGAGGACTTCCAGGAGGGAAGTAGAGAGACTCGGAGGAGTCGACAAAAGAGCAGCAAGATGGTCGTGAATGGGCTGAGAGATCAGAACAAGCTAGACGGAACGTCCAACTTTGTGGTCTAGAAGGCCAGGATCTTGTCCATTCTAGATAGACATCGTATCAAGGACTTCACCTTGAGAGTGATGGCTATCCCAGTTGACACGATAGCTAATGAAAAGTACGAGGAGGCAATGGCTAAGACAAAGTGTATCATCCTTGATGGAGTCAAGGATCATGTGGTCCCACATATTGCCGAGAACGAAAGGGCAAAGGAGATGTGGGACACTTTGAAAACATTGTACCAGCATACTTCCGTGCAGAGGAAGATGTTCCTAGAGAATTAGCTAAGGTCATACCAGATGCAGAAAGGAGTGCAGATAGATGTCTTCCTCGGTCGGTTGAAGGAGATCCGTGACCAACTGCCTTCCATAGGGGCCACATCGAATCAAGAGTTGATGGTAAGGACCACACTTAACGCAGTCTCCGAGGATTGGGAGACGTTTGTCCAGAGCATACTGGGCAGGTCGAGTCTTCCAGATTGGGAAAAACTATGGGCAACTCTTTGTCAAGAAGAGATTAGACGACTGACCAAGACAGGGAGTAGCAGCAAAGGGGTCAGGATCAAGAAGGAGGAGGAACAGGATGCGGCTCTAGCATTTGTGGGAAAGCAGGAGAAGAGGAAGAAGAAGGACCTCTCCAAGGTCAAGTGCTTCCATTGTGGAGAACTGGGTCACTATGCGAACCAGTGTCCGAAGAAGAAGAGTAAGGGCGAGGCTTCTGACTCGAAGGCAGAGTAAGGGAGAGGCTTTTGACTCGAAGACAACGCCAGCGAAGGCGAAGAAAGAAGTCGAGGAGGATAACGATTGTGCCATGAGTGCTCATGTGCCACTTGAGAAGAAGTGGGGAGACATCGAGCTGTAGTCAGGAGGACTAAAGATGATGAGGGGCAGGATGCTTGAGGTACCCAACCTCTTGGATTATACCTTTGCTACGGGAGCCTTGAAGAGGAGTAGCAGGATTGGCGGATGTAGGTAGAGATGAATGCGGATGAAGCGGCAGAGAGTGCTACAGTGCTGGAGTCCCCGGGCGGCGCGAGGCTAGTAGACTGCAACAATGCGAGAGGCACGGAGAGTGTTGCACCAGTGCAGGATGGCACAGAGAGGTGTGCAACGGTGCGAGATGCATGTAGTTGTTGTAGCAGCGCAAAGGTCAGTAGAGGGAGCATTTGTTAGCGATAGAGAGAGCTTCAGCAACGATAGTGTTTCTAGCCTGACAGGGATGTCAGAAGTTGGGTGGATCAGTGACTTATTTCTCAGTAACTGAGTTGCAATGCAGTAGCAGTATGCAGTAGTACGATGCAACATGATGAGAGGGGGATGCAGTTCAGATGCAGTGTTGGGAGGTTGGACCAACAACAGCACAGATGCAGAGGGAGCTATCGTACGGATGCAGCAATGGCAGGGCCATGGGCAGCAGTACAAGATGCAGCAATGCAGAGGAAGTTGGGCAGGTAAGCCTAAGATCAGCACAGGTACCGGTGCCGGATAATCAATGTGATGCTTAGTGAGGAGTATTACTAGAACACAGTCCTTGCTAAGAGGGAGTGTTGATTTGGGATAGCATCGGATGTGCTCTAGCCATGAAAATTGGTGGAGAGGCTAAAGCACATGAGATCTCCAAAACCCAGAAATGGTTTGGACAGATTGCACCCGGTTTGGAAGATATTAAAATAATTAATATTTTTAATGGAGTTCCTAAGTTAGAAGGTTCCAAAAGTCATGGATCAAGCCAAATATAATCTTAGCTGTTGATTAGAGATTTAATCTCGGTTGTTGAAAAACCAATGAGAAAAGTATAAGAAGAGGCTTGAGGGTCAGTTGGAGAACACACCAGAGTGATCAGTCATTCATTTTTCTAGAGCGGGGTTGCTAAGCAAAGTTGAATCAATAATCAACAGTGAGGGGCAGAGAGGCAGAGACAATACTGGGAGACCAGCGCGGAAGCAGAGAGAGCGAGATCAGCAGCCAGTCCAGGCTACGCAAAGCCCAGCAAAGGCAACGCAAAGCCCAGAGGGATTGCGTCATCCACGCAGAGGGTAGAGGAAGTGACGCAGAGGGTCCCAGAGGCTGCGCAAAGCGTCAAAGGGTTGACGCAGAAAGTCCTGGGCTGACGCAGGTCAGCAGGAGGCTGACGTAGACACCAGAAGGGCCAACGCTGAGCTTCAGTTGTGCCGGAGAGAATTTCGTGGGACAGGTTTTCTGAATAACTGTTTCCGAATATAGAGTTATTGTTGCCGTATATTTTTCTCTGCCGAGTGAGCCAGTTAGGCACCCAGTTGTACTCAGAAAGACTGCATAATAATATAACCCTCAAAATAGTTGCACCGGTTTTCCCGTATTGGGTTTTTCCGGGGACATTTGATGATCTGTACATGTTGTGACTGTATTGTGTTTATTTCGGTGATTAAATGTTTTAAATAACTTGTTCAAAATTTACAAGTAGAATAAATAAACCAGCAGAATATAGATTAATTTTCTAACAGATACACTGTGCATGTCAAGCTGCAATGCTGCTGAGTGATGGATGTGCTCTAGGTGTATCATAGCTTCACCTCCGCATGGAAAGGTGTGCAGAGTCTTCGATGGTCTTGGTGTTCACTTGATGTTGCATGTGCACATCACTCCTTCACTTGTACTTTGGCATGCTTCATATGTTCGTCCGTTCACGAACAAATCTCCTCGCATGCATTCCTTGTCTTTGTTCTTTCGTTCGCCAAACAATCTCCTCGCATGTGCCCCTTGTTCATCATGTTCATCGTCCCGTCATTTCTCATCCATGTACCTGTATCTGCAATCATTCACAACGAGACGACATCAAATCCAAAAATCTCCTAGCCTGCCATGATGCATTCTCGTTCGCTTTCAGATGCAGGTGACCGAGAGAGACGACAAGGCTCTAAAACTACGCAAGGCAAATTTCAAGCTGGGATGCAAGCTCCGGGCACTATTCATGAAAATTGCGCAGAGGTCACTAGGAGGCTAAGATGGGCAATCCGGATCAACAGTGACTATCTACGAGATTTGGCTCAGTTGGAGGGCAAATATGCGCAATTCTTTCAAGGAGACAGTGCAGGCAGCAGGGGGAGACTGGCAGCAAAGACTGCGCAATTTCTCCAGGGAGCTGGCAGCGGGCTATGGGAGGCTACTCACAACGATTGCGCAATTTTTCTGGGGAGCTAGTAGCGGGCTACGGGAGGCTGCGGGCAACAACTACAAGAGCTGGGAGGCTGGCCTACTGGACATCCCTGAGCAGTTTCTTAGTTGAGAGGAATGTTGGGCAGCTGGGAGACTACTCCTTAAAGCTACGCAGTTTTCAGGATGAGCAACAGGTCGGCTGACAAGGGTGACTGGTTGGAAAAACTGCGCAATTTTTTAGGGCAGTGCAGTGACAGGCAATAGGTGTCTATCCAACATGTCTGCGTAGTTTCTTCAGTCAGCCGAAGCGGGTATGCTTGGTAGCTTCTACGCAATTTTTTTGGAGTGAGGCCTGGGGTCACTGCCCGGTCAAACTCTCTAGTTGACCTATTGAAGGCTAGGTTGATGTGCTTGCGGGCAGCGCAATTTTGGATGACTTGCTGAGCAACTTCTGCGTTGTTCTGGGTAACAGTCAGTCGGGTCAATTCCAGGATTGCGCAATGCAAACTGCTTGGGAGGCAGCCTCAAGCTCTGTGCAATTTTGGGCAACAGTACATGATCACTGAGAGTTGAAAGAGCACAATGTAGCTCAGCAAAGTTTCAGTTATTGGAGGGTGATTTGGTCATCAGAATTTTAACAAAATGACTAAGTGTGTGAGCAAGTGAATTTGTGCATTGTTGAAATTTCTAAGTTTATCCATTAGAAATTCAATCTGTATTCTTCTGGTTTATTTCTTCTACTTGTTAAATTCGAACAAGTTATTTAAAACATATAAATAAAGAAATAAACACAATACAGTCTCAACATCTACAGATCATCAGCTGAAAGAAAACAAACACACAAGTGAAACCGTTATTTTTGGACAAATGTCCCCGGAAAAACCCAATGCGGGAAAACCAGTGTAGCTATTCTGAGGGTTTATTATTATGCAGTATTTCCTTGAGTACAACTGGGTGCCAAACTGGCTCACCCGACAAAGAAAATTCACTTGCAGCAATACCTCTCTGTTCGGAAACAGGTATTCAGACAACCTATCCCATGAAACCCTCTCTAGCGACTCTGAAGCACTGCACTGACCCTTCTGGCCTCTGCGTCAGCCCTCTGAGGCACTGTCCAGCCTCTGGGAGCCTCTACGTCACTCCAGTTGCTCTCTACTTGGATGACGCAGTCCCTCTGGCCTCTGCGTTGTCTCTATTAGGCTCTGCGTACCCTGCTCTAGCTGCTGCTTCTTGCTCTTTGCCTCTGCGCTGGTCTCTCGGCACTGTCTTTGCCTCTTTGTCCAGTACTCACTGCCCCTCGTTGTTGATCACTGATTCGACTTTGCTTAGCAACCCCGCTCTAGCAAATCGACTGACTAATCACTTTGGTGTGTCTTCCAACTGACCCTCAAGCCTCCTCTTATACTTTTCTTGTTCGTCCTTCAACAGTCGAGATTACATCTCTAATCAACGACTAAGATTAGAATTGGCTTGATCCATGACTTTAGGGACCTTCTAACCCAGTGGTATATTAATACCCATTAATATTTTATTTTTCCTAAGTTTAGACTCAGGAACTCCATTAAAAATATTAATTATTTTAATATCTCTCAAACCAGTTAGAATCTGCCCAAACCATTCTGGGTCTTGGAGATCTCATGTGCTTTAGCCTCTCCGCCAATATTCATGGCTAGAGCACATTCGATGCTACCCCAAATCAACACTCCCTCTTAGCAAGGACTATGCTCTAGTAATACTCCACACTGAGCATCACTCTGATTATACGGCACCGGTACCTGTGTTGATGCTAGGCCTCCCTGCCCAACATCCTCTGCACTGTTGCAACCTATACTGTTGTTGATGGCTTTGTTGTTGGTCCTTTCTCCCAACAATGCATCTACACTGCAACCCCCTCTCATCATGCTGCATCGTGCTACTACTAACCGTTATTGCACTGCAACTCAGTTACTGAGAAGTAAGTAACTGATCCTCCCAACTTCTTACATCCCTGTCAAGCTAGAGACGCTCCCGATGCTAAAGCTCTCTCTGCCTCTAACAAGTGCTCCCTCTACTGACCTCTGCGTTGCTGCAACAACTCCCTGCATCTAGCATTGCTGCAAACCTCTCTGTGCCATCCTGCACCGTTGCAACACTCTTCGTGCCTCTCGCATTGTTGCAGCCTGCTAGCCTCGCATTGCCCAGGGACTCCTACACTGTAGCACTCTCTGTCATTTCATCTGCATCCGTGTCTACCGACATCTGCGAATCCTGCTACTCTCTCTTCGGGGCTCCTGTAGGAAGGTCTAATCCAAGAGGTTGGGTACCTCAACGATCCAGCCCCTCATCACCTGTAGTCCTCCTGACTACAGCTCGATGTCTCCCCACTTCTTCTCTAGAGGTACATGAGCACTAATGGCACAATCGCCAACCTCCTCTACCTCCTTTTTTGCCTTCGCTAGTGTTGCCTTGGAGTTAGACGCCTCTCCCTTGTTCTTCTTCCTCGGACACTGGTTCGCATAATGACCCAGTTCCCCACGGTGGAAGCACTTGACCTTGGAGAGATCCTTCTTCCTCTTCTCCTGCTTTCCCGCAGATGCCAGAGTTGCATCCTCTTCGATCTTTTATGTACCTACAACACTAATCCAGAGTTTTTAGCTAGAAATCCGCCTCGTAGCAGCGCCCTCTATCTTGGTTTTGCATTGTTCTGTATGGTTCTGACCACAGTACCCGACCATCTTCGCTCCCGCAAACTGCCCACATCTTCCTATGCCCCAGCAACTGAAGGACTAAGCCTCTAGGCTCTACGCAATCCCAGCACTAGCAAAACAGCTCCCTCAGCCAACTACGTCAACCCTTCTAGTCTCTGCGTGAGCCTCTTTCTGCCCTCCCTAGCCTCTGTGTTGGCCTCTCTCTGGCCCAGATTGATGACGCAGTCCCTCAGCGTCAACCCTTCTTCCGTCGCTTTTGCCAGGATCAACTTTTGTCACTTGGGACAGCTGATTCTGCTACAAATGCTCTACTTAGTTGATGCCTTCATCTCTCCTGAGATCTACAACCACGCTCTGATACCATGTGGAAATTTCTAAGTCTATCCGTTAGAAATTTAATCTGTATTCTACTGGTTTATTTCTTCTACTTGTTAAATTCGAACAAGTTATTTAAAACATATAAATAACGAAGTAAACACAATAAGGTCTCAACATCTACAGATCATCAGCTGAAAGAAAACAAACACACAAGTGACAGTTATTTTTGGACAAATGTCCCCGGAAAAACCCAATGCGGGAAAACTGGTGCAGTTATTCTAAGGGTTTATTATTATGTAGTATTTCTGTGAGTACAACTGTGTGCCAAACTGGCTCACCCGACAAAGAAAAATAACTGGCAACAATACCTCTCTATTCGGAAACAGGTATTCAGAAAACTTGTCCCACGAAACCCTCTCCAGCGACTCTGAAGCACTACGCTGGCCCTTTTGGCCTCTGCGTCAGCCCTCTGAGGCACTGTGCAGCCTCTAGGACCCTCTGCATCACTCCAGTTACTCTCTGCATGGATGATGAAGTCCCTCTAGCCTATGCGTTGTCTTTGTTGGGCTCTGCGTGCCTTGCTCGAGCTGCTGCCTCTCGCTCTCTGCCTCTGCGCTACTCTCTCGGCACTGTCTCTGCCTCTCTGTCCAGTACTCACTACCCCTCGTTGCTAATCACTGATTAAACTTTGCTTAGCAACCCTGCTCTAGAAAATCGAATAACTAATCACTCTGGTGTGTCTTCCAACTGACCCTCAAGCCTCCTCTTATACTTTTCATGTTGGCCTTCAACGGCCGAGATTACATGTTGGCCTTCAATGGCCGAGATTACATCTCTAATCAACGGCTAAGATTAGATTTGGCTTGATCCATGACTTTTGGAACCTTCTAGCCCAGTTTTATATTAACACCCATTAATAATTTATTTTTCCTAAGTTTAGACTTAGGAATTCCATTAAAAATATTAATTATTTTAATATCTCCCAAACCGGTTAGAATCTGCCCAAACCATTTCTGGGTCTTGGAGATCTCATGTGCTTTAGCCTCTCCGCCAATTTTCATGGCTAGAGCACATTCGATGCTACCCCAAATCAACATGTATACACGACCTTGCGAACACACACTCAACATGACTCGACAACAAGACACCTCAAACCATCAAGACAACATATACTCAATGTGACTGATTGACGATGCGAGCGACAAGCGAGACACTTGTGATAGATCGTCGAACAACCACCACAACACTTGCGCGATAGTGCATACAACATTGAGTGTGAGTGCGATAGATGTTTACATAGCGAACACAACTCAAACACAACCTTCAACATCACCAGAACGAGGTCACAAAAATGACATAGCAATCAACATGTCGAAGACAACAGTTGGTCGAACAAGTGAAAAGGAAGCAAGATATGTAGAAGAAACACGTAAAATAACTTTTCGTGTTTGCGCACATGCATGTTACTGAGGACAGAATGATATGACAATGACAAGCAGTCCTGCAAACTCAACTTAGAGGTGTACTTCGAAAGGTGTTCTTTACTTACCTTGCGAACACACACTCAACATGACTCGACAACAAGACACCTCAAACCATCAAGACAACATATACTCAATGTGACTGATTGACGATGCGAGCGACAAGCGAGACACTTGTGATAGATCGTCGAACAACCACCACGACACTTGCGCGATAGTGCATACAACATTGTGTGTGAGTGCGATAGATGTTTACATAGCGAACACAACTCAAACACAACCTTCAACATCACTAGAACGAGGTCGCAAAAATGACATAGCAATCAACATGTTGAAGACGACAGTTGGTCGAACAAGTGAAAAGGAAGCAAGATATGTAGAAGAAACACGTAAAATAACTTTTCGTGTTTGCGCACATGCATGTTACTGAGGACAGAATGATATGACAATGACAAGTAGTCCTGCACACTCAACTTAGATGTGTGCTTCGAAAGGTGTTCTTTACTTACCATACTTACCCTCAAGATGATCATGCATCTGACGGAGTTTGCATGCGGTCCCAATTTTTTCCATTACTTGGTTCCTTGGTCCTTCTCCACAACTCCTTGGAAACGATTTCAGCATGTCACCTTTTCGTGTAGTCACTGAGAGGTAGATCTGCGCAACTTTAGCGGACAGTGACTGCTGTCGAAATGAGGCCCTGGGAGGCCCGTCTGCGTAGTTTCTGCATGCAAGATAGACATGGCAGCTTGGACAACATTGCGTAGTTTTGAGGCACAGGACACTGCTGCGGGATGGGGGTCCTGGGAGGACACCTCTGCGCAATTTCTAAATGCAGTTCAACTGGACTGCTCTGCACAATTCTGGAGAGCAGTGTTGGCTAGGGTCTCTGCAGGCTGCAAGATTTCAACAGGCAAGGGAGGTTGGTGTCTCTGCGCACTACGGGGTTTCAACAGGCAAGGGAGGAATCTTGATGGTTGAAGAAGAAAAGTGCACAGTTCCGGGAAGCTTGATGAGACTAGGTTGCTCAAGAAAATGGCCAAGTGTGAGATCAGTGAAACATATGTAAACATTGCTAAGACTTGATTGTGATCACACACGGACACTTAGTGACACAACGTAGACCATCCAAAATGCATAAGACATACTTTGCTTGATGCAACAACCTTCATGACAAGAGTGCGTGAAGTGAGTGTGAAACATGTCTATGTGATGACAACCACTCATGCGCACATGCTTTCCCTTGAAGCAAAACAACATTCCCTTTGCATGACAAACAACAACCCCTATGCCTGAAAATGACACATGCTGTATAAAGATGAGAACGCGGACAACTCTTAGGATCAAGGAGGGGAGCTTGAAATCATCAGCTTACCAATAAGCGACCAAGGATAATCGATCGCAGGATCGAAGGTAGGCTCCGAAATTTGCATGTGAGCCAAAATTTTGGAGAGTGGTTGTAGCCACTACAACAGAACCACAGATAAACTCAACCTCCAAGATTAGTTAAAAGCTCAGTCAAACATCAACAGAAAATCCCAAGGCAACGTTGGTCAAACAGAAGTCAAATAGTTGGTCAATGCAAAATGAATCTTCTTCTTCTTCTCCCCGCACATGTCGACTATTCTTATTATTTAAGATTGAAATGAATAGATTGACATGGATGCCAAATGAGGTCAATCGAACTCCAATTTATATTTGTGCTAGGAGGGTTTTGACCTTGGGGTCAAACCCTTTCAATGAGTGGACCCAACTTGAGAAAACGAGGCCGACTTAGTCAACAAGAAAATACATAATTTCTCCTTTGTTTTTGCCAATCAAAATATCGACCGTAGCTACCAATTTTCAACAGCAAGTACTTTTACCATTTTGTAATCATGTGCTTTCGCTTATTGTTTAGGGCACACTAATATTAATCAAGGGGTGATCCAAATGATTGATTGTATTCTTGTTCCCTCACTTCACCTGGGTAGTTAATCCTTGATCCTAGTCTAGTAGGACCTCCTCTAAGGCCTTAGGGTTATAAAAAGAACACTACTAGGGAGGTTCTAACTGAAGTAGCATGTTTTTGATATTCCACACTTGATACTCTCCATTATTCCCTCTATTCCACATCCATTCATAGGGCAGGTGGTCATTGGTCATGGGGATTGGCACTCTCTCATCCTCATCCTTGGGTCTGGGACAGAAAACATTGCCCTGGAGGTTGATGCAATTAAAAGAAGGATAAAAGAAAAGAAAGCCACACAGAAAGAAAAAGGAAAGATGCAAAAGATGGATGGGACTAAATTAATGTGTGGAAAAAAAATCCTAGCATGAGCTCTACCCCCTTCATTAGCTATCACCCAGTTCCTAGAGCACTTGATGCTCCACACATAAAAAGGAGCATCATATTGTCCCAACCCTGACGAGCAATAAATTGCCTCACCTTAAGGAGGAGTAAATGTTAAATATCACAAATGCAAGCTTGGGCTCCTAAGCTATGTACCCATATCAAAGAATTATCATAAAGAATAAAAAAGCGCACCAGAGGGGTGGAGAAAACACGTTGACGAAAAGGGCAACTCATGCCTCCACAACTGCTCCCTCCTTACATCTATATAACTAAGATATTGGACCATTGTTAGTTGGTCACTTAGCTATGGCACCTAGCCTTGAAGTCTTGCCCACTCCATTGCCACCATCTACACTTGCACCTATGGACTAATGGTTGACCTGGGACCGGTCACTTCCTCTTGGGGGTTGGAAATATCTAATAAAGTTATCCATCTAGCCATCCCAAACATAAGAGACAAAAACTTGTATGTGAAGTATTAGTCATGCCCCTAACCATAAGTGTGGTCCACAATGATGCATCTATAGTTTTAGTTACCTAACAATTGTTTATTTACACTTGACCTTGAGGTTTTTCCAAGTGGTCTAGATCATAGCAACAAAGGCTTATTAAGGTGATTGTCCCACTGTTTCAATAGTGCAATAGAAGTCGTACTACATAGTGTAGAGAGAGGGATTGAGTTTGATGGTGCAACGTTGCCTACCCAGAGCAGAGCATTCGGTTATTTAAAGGCTTCACATGATGCTTGACAGCCGAAGGGACCCCCAAAGGTTGAGATGTTCAGCCCATGATGCTTAGTGTTCGAGATATTGATCATGTGCCCAATGGACCCAAGGTGCCCCCAAGTCGGCCTTGACACTATTTGATGGGAAATCACTTAATGCAAAGCCTAGATGATGATGGTCATCCTTGAGATGGCAAGGGAGGGCTTGTACATCACCTTGGAGCCCCAACACTTGAGATATTTGATGCCATGTCACCCCTTTTCCTCTTTTGAGGGTGACGTAGGGCACTTTGGGCATGATGTTTTGACATGGAGAAACTTTTGATGGCTTGCACATGATCCATGAGGCACTTCTTGGAGTATGGAGCAATCATTAGCACTTACCTCGCATTTTGAGGGCTGATTGAGCTCATTTGGAAGGTGGTGTCATACTATTATAGCATTTATTCCCACATGTATGGGATTTTATGGTATGTTTGTCTTGTTTTTGACCTCACATTGGGATTCACACCTATCATGCCACTTGTTTTGGTTTTCATTGGGATTTGCTCCCAAACTTGTATAAAGCAACCCTCTGGGCTCTCATTTGTTCATGGTTGGAAGCATAGTGCTTGGTTAAACTCTGCTCATTTGTATTCTCATTAGTTGATTGATAATATCAAGATATTGGAGGTCAATTCACTTGGGTTGTGGACTTTTGCTTCGCTTTTGGAAGGTAACATCTGGTATCTTTCCAATGGTTGATGTGTTTATGTTCATGATTTATTTATTTGCCTGCAAGCTATTTGTTTTGGTATCCTAGCCCATAGGGGCACTATTTCCTACGGGAGAGGAATCCAATTATTTGGATCTCTTCTTTGACATTTGCTCATATCCTAGGCTTGGTTTAGGCGTATGTGCTCTTGGTTGAACAATAAGCCCATCCTTGCCATTATATGAGCAAACTCTCAAAGGTTTGCTAATCATCGTTTTCCAAGTGTTGTGGTTTAGTGTTGCAAGGTGCCTTACATGCTTGAAGGTGGTGAAGTTTTCGGCTAAACAATCCATCTCCAAGAGAGCTAAGAAGCCTCAATCCAAAGTTGACAAAGGCCATCCAAGTTTTCCAGAGGATCAACCAAAGAGGGCTTTAAGGCCCCCCAAGATTTGCTTCTCTCCATTATCAAGTCTCAAATTTATTTCTTGGTTACTTGTTTTGGTTCATCATTGAATATCAAAGCGCTAGGCTCAAGATTAGACCACTGTCCCAACAGTGGCTTTTCTTGCTCTAAGGGAAACAAGTTTGCTTGTTCCCTTTGAGAAAACTTGGAATAAATTTTTAATCATCTAAATCTGTGTTATTTTCTTGGGCTAGATGCTCTTAGGTTATACTAGATTTTTGTTGTTTCATTTGTGAGTTTATTTGCTAACTGATACACCCATGTTTGCTGTCTTTTTGGAAGAAAATCAAGGCAGCCTGTGCTACCTCTGAAGGCTGATCATTAGTACTATTCGTCAAATTTGTAGACTGTCCTTTTTTCGCAGACCTCCTGGGGCAGTGATAGACAGTTTAAGGTCTGTCCTTTTAGGCAGACCTAGACTCTCTTTCAAGGCAGAATTGCAGTCCAGCCTTCGGCAGACTTTAAGCCTCTTTCAAAGCAGATTTTTGGGCCACCTTTTGAGCGGAAGAAGACAGCCTTTGGGACTGCTCTTTTGGGAAGACTTCACCTCACTTCAAAGACTCATTTTTTTGCAGCCTATGGGCAAACTTTAAACCCCCTTTAGACACAGTTTTGGGGCTTCCTCTTGAGTAAGACTTCATTGTCTTGAAAGCAGAATTTTATTGGCACACTTTCCAAGAAGGGGCAGCATTTGAACTTTATTTGGTGCATCCAAACAAGCAGCCCAAAAGGCCATTGAAATTCCTTCATGGTAACATCAAATTTCTTTGAATATTGTTCAATCATTACGAATCTTTTCAAGGAGGTTTCTTCCTTTGTGACACTGTTGTAATAGGCTCTTCTTTGAGAACAAAGGAGTGTTGATTTTCCTTAACCTTTCTTCTTATCATCTACTCGAACTCATTGTGCTTTTTTGGGTTGAGAATTCATATCTCTTGTAACTTGATTGGAAAGAGTATCTATCCCCTTTGAGGGAAGTTCTTGTAAGCCCTTTTCCAAAGGACCCACTCTAAGTTCTCATTTCATTTTACATTTTATGTAATTTAATGTGTTGAATGCTCTTCGTTAACTTCATTTTCTAATTCCATAGTCTCATTTATCTCTTTATTGCAGTCACTTAGATTAACTCTCTCTTTTTGCAATCCCATTGGGTTTACTTTGTGGCAATCTCATTAGTTAGTTCTACTTTCAATTGTCATTTACCTTGCAAAGCTCTTCTTTCATAGCAATATGGCACTAACAAATCAACCTCCACCATAAGTTGGTACAAGTAGACGATAGGGACCCTCCATCTCCCATTGACTCCTCACTCTGAGACTAGGGCCCAAGCGAGGGTGAGATCTAGGGAAACGAAGTTCTTTGAAACTTGCTTTAGAACTTTGAAAACTTAGAATTAACCAACATAATTGTTAAAATTGGCAACTAGGGCCAAATTCCACCTTGGGACAGCTCAATTGATGGAGATGATGATTGCATTGGATTCCTCTTTTCGAGAGGTCCAAGATTGATATAAAGATCATCTCATTCGGACAAGCAAAAGTGTGATTTTGAATTTATTCTCTCACATGTGCAAATTGTTTAGGTCGGCCTCAACTTAATGTAGGCTCAAGAAGCCCAATGGATGTGTCTCTTCACCCACAACAAAGTGTATAAATAGAAGAGACCTCACACCTCATTTGGACATCATTCACTCACACATTCTTCTCTCTCTTCATTAGATTGGTTTGTACAGCTTGGGCATCTTCTCTCTCTCTCACACGTGCGGCTAGGAGGACAAAATTTATGGGCTAAGACATAACCAAATTTTAGACTGTCTGACCAGAGTTGACTAGCGTTGACCAAGGCTGCTTTGACCAAATTTGACTATGGTTTTGAGGGAAAATTTTCGGTTTCTCTAGGCCGCATTCTCTGGCACGGAAATTCAGGATTTTCAGGACTGTTGTTTCACCGAGTTTGACCAAAGTTGTCGGGACTGTTTTGGGTTGACTTTGACCTTTGCTGGAGGCCGAATTGGACTACCTTTGACTAAGCTTCAAAGGAGGTGTTTTGTTGTTGTTTGACCAATGTTGACTTTCTGGTGAGGGTTGAAGATTGACTGCAGAATTTGACAGTGTTGATTTGACTTTGTATTGGGCTAGTCTATTTGACTTTTGTACTATCTCTCTCTGTCGAACTATTGAATAATAATAAGAAGATTTGATCAAAGGGTTTTCCCCACATTGGGGTTTTTCCCTAGCATCCACCAAATCTAGTGTCCTCTTGTCTTGACTTGTCTTCTGCGTTTGTTTTATGTTCTATTTGAATTTACTGTCAATATCATTAATGGTTAATGTGATTGTTACCGGAAATTATTGAAAATTGTTATTGGGTGCTAAGGAACATTTAAGTAAATTGTGCTAAGTATACAACATACCATTGTTATCTAAAATTAACATGGTATTAGAGCACGGTTGAAGACAAATCCCAAGCAAAAGTGAGAAAAGAAATCACTAAGGGTAGTTGTTGGACAAGAATTTGGAGCTAGCCTCAATGACAACTACATCATACTTCAAATCCGACAACAAGCTTAAGGACAAATCCGACTATCATGCATGGAAGATGTCTCTAGATTTGACTTTGGAAGATAATGATGCTATGGACTATGTCAAAGGAAAGTAGTGAAGCCTCCTTAAAATGCACCTGCTGTTGTCAAAACAAAGTACAAGAAAGGTGAGGTCAAAGCTAAGAAAATTATTGTTAATTCCATTCACAAACCTTTGGTTGCCTATATTTTTTATTTGGAAACATCTAAGGAGATGTATGAAAAGCTGGTTGGGATGTTAAGTAAACAATGCAAATCAAGTCCTCTTTCTCAAGAACAAGTTGAAAGACATCAAGCTAAAGAGAGGAGAGTCCATTCAATCCTACTTCAAGAGGATTACCGAAATAAAGAATGATCCCCTTGTTGAAGAAAATGTAACTAGGTTCAGTCTTCATAATGACATGTAATTATGACTAATGTAATGATGTAATAAAAGAAAATAAAATTATTTTTTTGTATGCCTTGCTGCATGGGTTTCATGAGCAAGAAGTGTCATTCATAGGTCAAAGACTTCTTCTTGATGTCTTTAGGATTTGTCATAATGTCAAAGAGTCAAGTCATGTATGAAGCAGCTCTTCTTGAGCATGAGAAAAATATATTTGTGTCATAAACAATGTCAAGTAGCCCTCCAAATGACAAGCACAATCCTCTTCTTATGTCAGCCAACAAAAATGAATTAAGAACAGTCATGTCGGCTCAAAGAAATAGACACAACGGTTCACAATGACACATTGGCTAAATATGGGAGACTAACTACTATAAATACCCAGCTAGGGTATCTGCAAAACAGAAGTGCAGAACTCGGATTTGTCTGAGATTTTCGGAGGTCTGTCATAGGGCGCATAAATTTTAGATGAGTTACAGGAAGTACAGTGTCTCTGAAATTTCGGATGAGTTACAAGACATATAGGGGCTCAGAAATCTCGGATAAGCGCAGTAGTTAAGTGTTACGAAGGAACAAGGATCTCTGTGTTTTCGGTGATGTCTCACAGTCTTAATAAAGCAGTCCCAGTCTTGGCATATGTACAGCTCTCTCAAGTAGCACACTCTTGGCATAATCAACGATGGAGAAAATATGATAACAGTCTCGGCATACCTATGATGAAGAAGACCTCGATGCAGGAAGAAAAACACAGTCTTGACATAGTTGTGATGATCCCATAGTAACCCGCTCTGTCTAGGCATCCATTCTAAACACTCTCATGATCTCGGCATAATCATGATGAGGACATAGTGACAAGGTAGATCTCGGTGCAGCTCTCATACATATAGAGACCTCATTGATAGAGTGATGATCTTAGGGAGCGTGCCGTGATCATCTAGGTGAAGGTGCAGCAATGGTACAACTATAATACAATAATGATGACCTCGGTGAAGCAGCAATGATGAAGATAATCTCAGCAGTGACAAAGAAGAGGATTGGTGTCTTGGTCTTGGAGTGGCCTAATAGGTTAAGGGTCATGGTCTTGGTATTCATCAATTGGAATCTTTATAAGAAGAATTTTGTGTGGGTTTTCCTCTCAAAGAGTGAGAGGTTTTGGCCCTGGCAGAAAGCCAACATCTTGTGTTCTTGTCTCTTTGTTTTGGTAGCTATTTGATGAACTAAAAGAAGACACACTCTAATAATAACAAGTGAAGATTGGAATAAGAAGAAAAGTTAAAAACACCTCACAAATAGTTATCATGACTAGAAGAATCTCATTAACTCTAATTGCCCTAGATTCTTCAACATGGTATCATAGTGTAGGTGCTAAAGTCAAAAGGAAGGGCAGCAAAGAGACATTCAATGATCAAGCTTCAAAAAGGACATCAAAGTAAGTTGAAGGAATTGAAAGATCAGTCTACAACAGCAGTATACAATAACAAGGGTTTTTGTCTATGCAATCAAGGAGACAATCTACAACAGCAAGATCTTTTGTCTCCACAGTCATCATCAAAAGGCCACCAAGACTCTCATCACGATGTCTACAAAGAAATGAAGCTCAAAGGACCTCAAAATCGAAGATTACATCATCTTGAAGAAGGTCGAAGTCCTAAAAGCAGTCTTGATCTAAACTACAATTGAAGGCATGGACATCTTCAAAGGATCATCTCCTGGCCCCAGAAGAAGATCATCTGAGGAAGCACCAAATCGTCCTCATCAAAATGAGTAACCTTTTCTATCGAGGAAAGAATCTCTCATTCAAAAGAAAGTCATTCAAGAAGAAGTACTAATACATCTTCTTCAACCATCATCAAAGCAATCAAGGTGAAGACTTCATCTTCATAATCAAGTAACTATATTTTCATTCTATAATCAAGTTTGGTTCAATGAATTCATGATTGCAAGAAGATCTATAGGTTGGATGGGTCATCAAAGGTCCTTGCATGGAATAAGGAGGATTGTCATAATCCTCATGGAGAAGAGAAGTCAATGAACATATCAAGGTCTCCTTTGAATTCATAAGAGGGAACTCTTAAGGTCCTCTCATTCCTATGTAGCAAGAAAGGAGACATAAAAGAGATATATGAAATGCTAGAAGATATACACTCTTAAATGCAGTGAAGAAGGTCACATCACTTAGACTTGATTGAAGGTATCAAAGAATGAAGAAATATCTTCATGAGATCTCAATTGGGAGATCTAGGAGAGATGATAAGAATATAATCATCATTAACTAATAAGCAAGGTAACAAATGTCAATGAACAAGAAGGTTACCTCACTCGACAACTTGTGGTCTCTATGCTAGATAGAAAAGGACAAGTTGTGGGCAAAAGTGTTAAAGGTTAAAGGACTCAAACATGAGCAGAAAGGAAAGGGAAGGTTGACAACACAGAATAGTATAGCTAAGATTCAATGCTATGGAAAGATTATGGAAAGAAGCTCATATCGCCGGATGGATGGAGGAAGCTGAAGAAAAGGGCCAAGGAAAGAGGGAGAAAGGGACGAGATGGTGTCCCTCACAAAAGGGTCCTATCATAAGCTCCTAAATCTTTTACAGATATGACCATGATAATAAGATGCATCGTGGCATCATGGAAGCATTAGAAACAAGAGCTCGTGATATCACCATGGGAATCATGAAGGACAAAATCCATGGCAGTCAAACATGAAGGATATAGCTCTTGGGAACCTCATTGTACATTAAGAAAATGAAGTGTTGATTTGGGATAGCATCGGATGTGTTCTAACCATGAAAATTGGTGGAGAGGCTAAAGCACATGAGATATCCAAGACCCAGAAATGGTTTGGGCAGATTCTAACCGGTTTATGAGATATTAAAATAATTAATATTTTTAATGGAGTTCCTAAGTCTAAACTTAGGAAAAATAAAATATTAATGGGTATTAATATAAAATTGGGTTACAAGGTTCCAAAAGACATGGATCAAGCCAAATCTAATCTTAGCCGTTGATTAGAGATGTAATCTCGGTCGTTGAAGGACCAACAGAAAAAAGTATAAGAGGAGGCTTGAGGGTCAGTTGGAGAATACACTAGAGTGATCAGTCATTCAATTTACTAGAGCGGGGTTTGCTAAGTAAAGTCGAATCATTGATCAGTTTGCAGCGAGGGGCAGTGAGTATTGGACAAAGAGGTAGAGATAGTACCAAGAGACCAATGCAAAGGCAGAAAGGCAGATGCTGAAGCCAGAACAAGCCACGTAGAGCTTCGCAGAGATAGTAATAGCCAGAAGGACCTGCGTCATCCACACAGGGGGCAGCGGGAGTGACACAGAGGGTAGAGGTTGCGCAGTGCCTCAGAGAGCTGACGCGGAGGGGTTTGAGGCTGACCTAGAGGCCAGAAGGGTTGACGCAATGCTTCAGTTGTGATCGAGAGGGTTTCATGGGGCAGATTTTCTAAATATCTGCTTCCGAATAGAGAGGTATTGCAGCGGGTTATTTTTCTCTGTCGGGTGAGCCAGTTTGGCACCAAGTTGTACTCAAGGATACAGTGCATAATAAATAACCCTCAGAATTACTGCACCGGTTTTCCCGCATTGGGTTTTCCCAGGGACGAGTTGTCCAAAAATAACGGTGTCACTTGTGTGTTTGCTATTTCTTTCAGCGGTTGATCTGTAAATGGTTGAGACTGTATTATGTTTATTTCGATGTTTATATGTTTAAATAAACTTGTTTGTCATTAACAAGTAGGAGAAATAAACCAGAAGAATACAGATAAAGTTTCTAACGGGTAATACTTAGAAATTTGAACATGGTATCAGAGGGTGGTTACAGATCACAGGAGAGCTAAAAGTATCAGTTGAAGCAGAGCATTTGCAGCAGAGACAGCTGTCCTGAGTGACAGAAGTTGTTCCTTACAGAAAGCAACAGAAGAAGAGTTGACGAAGAGGGACTGCATCATTAGTCCGGGCTAGAGAGAGGCCAGTGCAGAGAGTGAGGAAGGCAGAAAAAGGCTTACGCAGAGCCACGCAAAGACTTGGAGGGTTGATGCAGTTGGCTAGGGGAGCATTTCGGCAAGTGTCGGGATTGCGCAGAGCCTAGAGGCTTAGTCCTTCAGTTGTTGGGGCAGAGGAAGCTGTGGGCAGATTGCAGGGAGTGAAGCTAGTGGGGTGTTGTGGGCAAAAACAATACCTAACAGGGCAAAACCAAGGTAGAGGGAGTCGCTACCGAGGCGGATTTCTAGCCAAGGAATCTAGATCAGTGTTGCAGGTGCACAGAAGATCGGAGAGGTACAACTTGACGAGTGGTAGAAGGATTTCCAGGAAGGGAATCGAGACTCAGAGGGAGTCCAGCAGAGAACTTCTAGACGGGAAGTAGCAACTCAGAGGGAGTCGAGGATAGAACTTCCAGAGGGAAGTAGAGACTCGGAGGAGTCGATAGGAGGAGCAGAGAGATGGCCATGAATGGACTAAGGGATCAGGATAAGTTGAATAGGGCGTCCAACTTTGTGGTCTAGAAGGCCAGGATCCAGTCCATTCTAGATAGACATCGCATCAAGGCCTTCGCCTGGAGAACAGTGGCTATCTTAATTGACCCGATTAATAATGAGAAGTACACGGAGGCAATGGCCAAGGCGAACTGTATCATCCTTGATGGGGTCAAGGATCATGTGGTCCAACATATTGCCAAGAAGGAGACAGTAAAGGAAATGTGGGATGCCTTGAAGACATTGTACCAACATACTTCCGTGCAGAGGAAGATGTTACTTAAGAATCAGTGGCAGTCATACCAGATGCAGAAGGGGGAGCAAATAAATCACTTCCTCGGGGGATTGAAGGAGATCTGGGACCAACTGACTTCCATAGGGGCCACGCTGATCAAGAGTTGATGGTGAGGACCGCTCTAAACGCAGTCTCTAAGGATTGGGAGACATTCTTCCAGAGCATTCTCGACAAGGAGAATCTTCCAGATTGGGAAGAATTGTGGGCAGCTCTTCACCAAGAAGAGATCAGATGGTTGTCCAAGACGAGAAGTAGCAGCAAAGGAGTATGAATCAAGAAGGAAGAGGAAGAGGATGTAGCTCTGGAATCTGCGGGGAAGCAAGAGAAGAGAAAGAAAAAGGACCTCTCCAAGGTCAAGTGCTTCAACTATGAGGAACTGGGTCATTATGCGAACTAGTGTCCGAGGAAAAAGAACAAGGGAGAGGTGTTTGACTCCAAGGCAGCGCCAGCGAAGGCGAAAAAGGAGGTCGAGGAGGATGACGATTGTGCCATGAGAACTCATGTACCTCTAGAGAAGAAGTGGGGAGACATCGAGCTGTCGTCAGGAAGACTACAGGCGATGAGGGGCAAGATCCTTGAGGTACCCAACCTCTTGGATTATACCTTGCTATGGGAGCACCGAAGAGAGAGTAGTAGGACTAGCGGATGTCAGTAGAAACGGATGCGGATGAAGCGACAAAGAGTGCTATAGTGCAGTAGTCCCGGGCAGCACAGAGCTAGCAGGCTGCAGCAATGCGAGAGGCACAAAGAGGGTTGCAACAATGCAGGATGGCACAGAGAGCTTTGCAGTGGTGCGAGAGGCAGAGAGTTGTTGCAGCAGCACAAAGGCAATAGAGGAAGCACTTCATAGCGACAGAGGGAGCTTCAGCATCGGGAGTGTTTCTAGGCTAACAGGGATGTCAGTAGTTGGGTGGATCAGTTACTTACTTCTCAGTAACTAAGTTGCAGTGTAGTAGCAATTAGCAGTAGCACGATGCAGCATGATGAGAGGGGGTTGCAGTGCAGATGCAGTGTTGGGAGAAAGGACTAGTAGCAGCGCAGATGTAGAGGGAGTTGTCGTACGGATGCAGCAGTGGCAGTGGCAAGGGCATGGGCAGCAGTACAAGATGCAGCAATGCAGAGGACGTTGAGCGGGGAGACCTAGCATCAGCACAGGGACCGGTACCATATAATCAGAGTGATGCTCAGTGTGGAGTATTATTAGAGCACAGTCCTTGCTAAGAGGGAGTGTTGATTTGGGATAGCATCGAAGGTGCTCTAGCCATGAAAATTGGTGTAGAGGCTAAAGAACATGAGATCTCCAAGACCGAGAAATGGTTTGGGAAGATCCTAACCGGTTTAGGAGATATTAAAATAATTAATATTTTTAATGGAGTTCCTAAGTCTAAACTTAGGGAAAAAAAAAAATATCAATGGGTATTAATATAAAACTGGGTTAGTCGTTGATTAGATATGTAATCTCGGTCATTGAAGGACCAACAGGAAAAGTATAAGAGGAGGCTTGAGGGTTAGTTGGAGAATACACTAGAGTGATAAGTCATTTGATTTACTAGAGCGGGGTTTGCTAAGTAAAGTTGAATCAGTGATCAGTTTGTAGCGAGGAGCAGTGAGTACTAGACAAAGAGGCAGAGATAGTGTCGAGAGACCAGCGCAGAGGCAGAGAGGCAGACGCAGAAGTTAGAGCAGGCCACGCAGAGCTCAACAGAGACAGCGCATAGCCAGAAGGGCCTGCGTCATCCATGAAGAGGGCAGCATGAGTGACGCAGACGGTCCTAGAGGTTGCGTAGTGCCTCAGAGGGCTAATGCAGAGGGGTTTGAGGCTAACGCAGAGGCCAGGAGGGTTGACGCAATGCTTCAGTTGTGCTAGAGAGGGTTTCGTATGGTAGCTTTTTTGAATATCTACCTCTGAATAGAGAGGTATTACTGCCGATGATTTTTCTCTGTCAGGTGAGCCAGTTTGGCACCAAGTTGTACTCAAGGACATATTGCATAATAAATAACCCTCAGAATTGCTACACCGGTTTTCCCGAATTGGGTTTTTTCGGGAACGAGTTGTCCAAAAATAACAGTGTCACTTGTGTGTTTGCTATTTCTTTCAGTTGTTGATTTGTAAATGGTTGAGACTGTATTGTGTTTATTTCGTTGTTTATATGTTTAAATAAACTTGTTTGTAATTAACAAGTAGGAGAAATAAACCAAAAGAATACAAATAAAATTCCTAACGGGTAATACTTAGAAATTTGAACAGGAAGAAGTCATCCAGGACAAGGCTCATCATACATCAAGGCAAAAGGAAACATCTGCCAGAGGGGGATATGCAAGATCCTCAAGGTTCTCTGATGGAGTCCTCATCGGAGGGTTCACTAATCTAGAGAAGAAGCAAGTGTTTCATCAGACTTATGGAATTCATGGGATGATGGTGTGATGACATGAAGCAGATCAAGGGATTGAAGATCTTTTCAATCAAGGAAGCTGCTGGAAGAAGCCTAGATGACCTAAAGGTAAAATGAGGTATGTATGCTTGTGTTTAATATTGTAATGTCATGTCACATGGTTGCAGGTAACATGGATCATTACTTCTATCTTGAGAAGCATGATCAAGGGAAAGGGATCTCCTCCTCTGAATGGATGCAAGAAGGCATAAGTCACACTAGATGAAATCAACATAATATGTCCTCATATGAAGTATGAGGCGGTTGACCACAATGAAGAAACTCTGATTGAAAGCTCCTGGGAATGGAATGTGTGAGAAGGAAGAGATCATGAGACATGCAACCATGATCAAGGCAATCAACATCCAAAAGACCTACAAGACTTGACTAGGAAATCTCCAAGAAAGATATGAAGGCTCTGATAGAAAAGATGAAGACTCTTGACAATGGATATCTTTGGGAGAAGTATCAACATGTATGCAGGATTTTGATACCCACATGAAGATATCATGATGAAGAGCCATCTTGTAAGGTACTATTTCATTTAATGTGCTTTGATTTCCTTAATAATATCTGGATGAGTTCATGCAGGGTTACTGGAACAAGAGTTGTAAGTACAAGTAAAACTAGCATTCATGTGGTGGATGGAAATCCTTGAAAGAAACAATGATGAAGAAGTAGCCATATGACGAAGGTTCCAGATATGTATCAAGAAGGCCACTTTCCATGAAGAAAGGAATGACATGACAAACCAAGAAGGAAAGTGATGGATGGCCTATGCCCTACAAGAAAGAAGCTCGACTAAATTTAATGACATCAAGGAAGGAAATTGATCAAGCTAAAGGACCCATGAAGAAGAAGTTTCTGATAAAAATGAGAGTCCTTAGTTAAGAGGGAGCTTTGACAAGTCCCTAATTAAGAGGGAGCTTGGGCAAGTTCCTGGTCAGAGGGAACTTGGGTACATTCCTTTACAGGAATGGGCATATCTTCCCTAGTTAAGAGGGAGGGATAGACACGACATTCTTGTCTTCACTTGGGAAGAAAGAATGGGATGATTGGGTAATCATCTGGCATCCGATGCTCTTTGAGGATGTGTAGGGCATCCAAGAGAAGAGTAGGCAAGAGGACCGATATTCCTTGAGGGTTGGGAACCCAAGATAAGAATTGTCCTAGAAGGTCATACTTAGTTAAGAGGGAGCTTGGGCAAGTTCCTGGTCAGAGGGAACTTGGGTACATTCCTTTACAGGAATGGGCATATCTTCCCTAGTTAAGAGGGAGGGATAGACACGACATTCTTGTCTTCACCTGGGAAGAAAGAATGGGATGATTGGGTAATCATCTGGCATCCGATGCTCTTTGAGGATGTGTAGGGCATCCAAGAGAAGAGTAGGCAAGAGGACCGATATTCCTTGAGGGTTGGGAACCCAAGATAAGAATAGTCCTAGAAGGTCATACTTAGTGAACACCCGGATGGGTATGTACCTTGAGAGACAATGATGAAGATGTCTATAATCATTGGTCTCGCCAGCATTGTAGCTCATGGTCTCATGGAGAGATGGGATTGTTAGTCAAGGCCTTGCACTGTGACAATGTTGGTTGATATGATGCTATACAGATGGGATTACCAATCTGATTCTTCTTATAAGAAATTCTTCAGATTGAGAATGACCAAGTACCATTCTGAATACCTCCCTAGTTAAGAGGGAGTGTTGAAGAAAATGTAACTAGGTTCGGTCTTCATAATGACATGTAATTATGACTAATGTAAATGATGTAATAAAAGAGAATAAAATTATTTTTTTGCATGCCTTGCTGCATGGGTTTCATGAGCAAGAAGTTTCATTCATAGGTCAAAGACTTCTTCTTGATGTCTTTAGGACTTGTCATAATGTCAAAGAGTCAAGTCATGTATGAAGCAGCTCTTCTTGAGCATGAGAAAAATATATTTGTGTCATAAACAATGTCAAGTAGCCCTCCAAATGACAAGCACAATCCTCTTCTTATGTCAGCCAACAAAAATGAATTAAGAACAGTCATGTCGACTCAAAGAAATAGACACAATGGTTCACAATGACGTCAACTAAATATGGGAGACTAACTACTATAAATACCCAGCTAGGGTATCCAAAAAACCGAAGTGCAGAACTCGAATTTGTCTGAGAATTTTGGAGGTCTGTCACAAGGTGCAGAAATTTCAGATGAGTTACAGAAAGTACAGTGTCTCTGAAATTTCGGATGAGTTACAGCAAGTACAGTGGCTCAAAAATCTCGAATGAGTGCAGTAGTTAAGTGTTACGAAGGAAGAAGGATCTCTGTGTTTTCGGTGATGTCTCACAGTCTTGATAATGTTGAGAAATGAAGGGCAATTTAAAATATTCGATTTCTCTTAACTGTGATAACTGCTTGTGATATTATTTCTTTAGATTCTGCTCCTTATTGTTTACATGAATTATTATCATCAACCACCTATCAAAACAAGGAGATCAAAATGCACAAGTACACAAGATATTGGCATCAAGCCAGGGCAAAAACCTCTCCAAACTGTGAGAGGAAAAACCCTTTGTACTCTTTCCTATAGAATCTTTATTGAGAAATTACATGACCTAAACATTGACTCAATAATACCTTCAACATCAGGTCATAATGCCTCCAAACATGTACCCAAACATAATGTATCCTTCTGCAGTTCTGAACAGTATATCAGGTTTGTAGCAAAAGGTATGACAGTCAACAATGATGGTCTCTAATAGGCTCTTCTAGCCTCCTTCTATCTTCGCACTTCATATAGATCCATCACACACCTGAATAGCCTCTTGATCTGAGATTTTGTGATGCCAACGTGATGACTGTTCTAGTGCTGCGAGAACAGAGCTTTCCATTTCAGAATGTGAGAACATATACAAGGAGGGCTAGGGCTCTTATAGCCCTACAATCACTTCGATCTCTTTGCAATGGCTTCCTTCTTTCAATTGCAGCTAGAATGGACCTTTAACCCAACAATATACTTATAAAATGTGATGCCCTAGACCGGATCAGAAAGCCGCAATAGAGAACAAACTTTTGGATGAGGGAACAGACCTCCTCAATGACTGCGACTACCCTTATCATCAACCCTTTCATTTCGCTTGTGATCATGAATGAAAGATGAAGATTGTGTGTTGAGGAGGTGTCAACGCAACCTTTATATAGCCTTGCCTCCTCACCTTTAGGCCGACGTGTTCCTATGATTTAGCCAACGTGATCCTTGATTAGGCCGACGTGATAATAAGAGGTTTTTAGAATTACTCCAAGCGGTTTCTTTGCATCAAATCCATGGGTACATGTTGGAGTATTTCATTGATGATCTAGAAGGATTTTTGACTTACATCAATTACATTTACAAGTGTGATAACACATGATTGTCTTCATATTACATGACTCATCTAAGGCTCTCAATTGGAGCCACGGCTAAACCAAGAAACTTCTTGAGCATGAAACCCATGTCTCAAGCAATAATATAAAAATTTTCTTATTACAAAAATATATCGTTACAATATTTGACATGATGAAGACCGAGCTTAGTTACACTATTTTCAACACTCCCTCTTAACTAGGATGGTATTCATACATACATGGTACATGGACATTCTCAATACAAGAGTTCTCATAAGCAAAGAGTCGGATTAGTTATCCATTTGTTCTAGCATCATTTCAACCAACATTGTTTCCATATAGCAAGGCCTTGACTAACCACTCTATCTCTCAAATAGATCAGAGCACAATGTTGGCAAGACCAATGACTTATAGACACACTCGTCATTGTCTCTCTTGGGGTCATACCCACCCGGGTGTTCTACGAGTATGCCCTACTAGGACATTTCTCATCTTGGGTTCCCAACCCTCAAGAATATCAGTCCTCTTGCCCATTCTTATCTTGGATGCCCTACCACATCCTCAAAGAGTGTCGGATGTCAAATGATAACTCAATCCTCCATTTCTTCTTCATTTTCGAAGACAGAAATGTAGTGTCTATCTTTCCCGCTCAAATAGGGACGACATATCAACCAGACCAAGCTTGTCTCGAAAATACACAAGCTTCTTTTTCGGAAGTGATTTTGTTAATATGTCAACAGTTTGCTCATCGGTGGGAACATACTCCACCTTTAGTACACCATCTTGCACCAGCTTCCGAATATAATGATACTTGTTATTAATGTGCTTTGTCTTCCCATGAAACACTGGGTCCTCAGACAATCTTATACAGTTGGTATTATCACAATGAATAGTTGTAGGGGCCAACGGTCCTGCAAATAAATCAAATAACAATTTCCTCAACCAGACTGCTTCCCGGCTGACTTCACATGTTGCTACATACTCGGCTTCAACACTGCTTAAGGCAATTGTCTCTTGCTTCCTGCTCATCCAAGAGACCATCAAGGATCCTAGACTGAAGCATCCTCCGGTTGTGCTTCTTCCATCCTTCTCGCTACCTCCCCAATCAGAATCAGTGAATCTTGTCAAAAGTACATCTTTTCCTTTCTCATATTTTAGGCAGTGATGTATGGTTCCACGCAAGTATCTCAATATATGCTTGGTTGTCACCCAATGATCATGATGGGGTTCCATCTAGAACTGACTAAGAACATTCACTGCAAAACATATATCTGGCTGAGTATTTACCAAGTACATCAGGGATCCAATTAATTGCCTGTACCTTGTGGGATCCACTAGACTGGATTCAGAGTTTCTCAACAGTCTCAGGTTTGTAATCATAGGAGTCAACATAGGTTTACACTCCATCATATCAAACCTCTTGAGAATTTCAATTACATACTTTCCTTGACCCAAATAAATCTCATTGGGTTCTTGCCATACTTCCAGTCCTAGATAATAGTGCATGGATCCGAGATCCTTCATATCGAATTCTGTAGTCAATTGTTTCTTGCATTCCTGAATACATTCTTCTACACCAATTAGTAGAAGATCATCTACATATAGTAAAATGATGACAGGTTCATCCTTTACCACTTTGATGTAGAAGTTGGGATCAACCGAACTTTTGATGAAGCCCAATCTTTGCATATAAGCATCCATCCTTGCATACCATGCTCTAGGTGCTTGCTTGAGGCCATATAGAGCCTTTTTCAAATCCCATCAACTTCAAATCCCAAAGGTTGCTCAATGTAGACTTCTTCATCTATGGTGCCATTTAGAAATGCAATCTTTACGTCCATTTGATGAACTTTCCACTTCATGGATGCTGCCAGAGAAATTAGTGACTGAATGGTTGTATATCTTGTTGTAGGAGCAAAGGTTTCTTCATAGTCAATTCCTTCTTCTTGAGAGAAGCCTCTAGCCACAAATCTGGCTTTGTTATTGTCTATGCTCCCATCTGCAGCATGCTTGATCTTGTAAATCCATTTCGAAGTTACCACAAATTTGTTTTCCGGTCTAGGAACAATTTCCCAAACACCATTCTTCATTATAGATTGGTATTATTCATTCATGGCAGACTTCCACTCAGGGTGCTTGGAAGCTTCTTCAAATGTGGATGGCTCATCTTCTATCAATTTTGACATGTAGGTTACATACCCAAAGTACCATTTAGGTTTCTTGCTTTCTCTAAACATTCCACTTGCCTGGTGTCTGTCAGCGTCTTGAAGTGTGGAGGTCAACCAATTAGGTCTCTTCCTCTTTTCAGGGATAGTGATAGGTTCGCTAGGACCTTCACCTTCTTGATGAACATCTTCTTCTTCTTTATTGACTTCTTCCTCAAACGTAGAAAGATCTTCTTCATCGGAATCAGATGAAATATCTTTTGACTTTTTGAATGCAATATTCTCATCAAAGATTACATCTCAGCTTACCTCTATTTGACGTCCTTCCTTGATGTAGATTTTGTAAGCCTTCGATGAATTACTATATCCCACAAATATTCCGTTCTTGCTTGTTGGATCTAACTTCTTCCTTTTGTCCTTGGGAATGTGGATATATAGCGGACATCCAAATATTCAGAGATGGTCCACAGTAGGTTTCTTCCCAGTGAAGACTTCTTCGGGAGTTCGATTGTTCAGAGACCTGTGCGGACTTCTATTTTGAATATAGATAGTAGTCTCCGTTGCCTCGCCCCTTAGGAATTTCGGTAGATCTTGGTCATGAAGCATTGCCTTGACACTTTCTTCTATGGCCCTGTTCTTTCGTTCAGCTACTCCATTCTGCTCGGGATTATATGGAACTATGAGCTCCCTCTTAATCCCAACCTCCTTACAAAATAATTTCCTTAGAAGTGTATTCTCCACCGTTGTCAGAAATCAAATCCTTGACTTTTCTTTCTGTGAGATTTTCCACTTCAGCTTTGAATTCTTGAAACTTTGAAAAGACTTCATCTTTGGATTTAAGAAGGTAAACCCAAGTTTTCCTGGAGTGGTCATCTATGAAGTTGACATAGTATAGATGTCCTCCAAGAGATTTGGTAATGGGACCACAAACATCAGAGTGTATGAGATCAAGTATTTCTTGAGCACGTGATGTGCTATGTCCAAATGGTTTCTTTGCGATCTTGCCCAATGCACAGCCCTTACATACACCTTCATGTTCTTCCTTGAGACTCGGGATTCCATTTACTATGGAATTTAGGGCTAGAATAATTTTAAAGTGCAGGTGACCCAATCTTCTATGCCATAATTCACATGGACTAATTTCAGTATGAACAAGTGCTTGATTTATAGGAGAAGCTAATCTATATAATCTGCCTTCTCAGACACCAATGGTTCTAGCCTTTTCAATGCTTGAATCTTTAGCCCAAACAACTAACTTTCCATCTATAAAAGCAACTCTATCACCCTTTTCTTCTATAGATGAAATAGAAATAAGATTTTTGCACAGACCTGGAACATAAAGGATGTTGTTGAGATGAATGTTACTTCCATCTTCAAGCTTGATGGAGGTAGATCCGATGCCTTTCACTGGATATTTTTTGTTGTCACCAAGCTCCACAGAATAGGAAGACTTTCCCTTGGAGAGAGTCTTGACTTGATGATGGTGTCCCATCATATGTCTCGAAGCTCCACTGTGTATTACCCAAATGTTCTCATCTTGGAAGGTGCCCGAGAGTGCGGAGAATAAGCCATCATCTTTTGTAGATCTATCAGTTTTGAAGATCAAATAGACCCATACTTGCTTGATCTTTAGGCCAATGAAATTTGACATAACTGATCCGAAGCTAGCAAATTTCTTCATGAGGGAGATGATCTTCTTCACACCCTTTGTAGAACCACGCTCTGATACCATGTTGAGAAATGAAGGGCAATTTAAAATATTTGATTTCTCTTAACTATGATAACTGCTTGTGATATTATTTCTTTAGATTCTGCTCCTTATTGTTTACATGAATTATTATCATCAACCAACTATCAAAACAAGAAGATCAAAATGCACAAGTACACAAGATATTGGCACCAAGCCAGGGCAAAAACCTCTCCAAACTGTGAGAGAAAAAACCATTTGAACTCTTTCTTATAGAATCTTTATTGAGAAATTACATGACCCAAACATTGACTCAATAATACCTTCAACATCAGATGACAATGCCTCCAAACATGTACCCAAACATAATGTATCCTTCTGCAGTTCTAAACAGTGTATCAGGTTTGTAGCAAAAGGTATGACATTCAGCAATGATGGTCTTGGATAGGCTCTTCTAGCCTCTTTCTATCTACGCACTTCATGTAGATCCATCACACACCTTAATAGCCTCTTGATCTGAGAATTCATAATGCCAAAGTGATGACTATTATAGGGCTGTGAGAACAGAGCTTTCCATTTCAGAACGTGAGAACATATACAAGGAGGGTTAGGGCTCTTCTAGCACTACGATCACTTCGATCTCTTTGGCAATGGCTTCCTTCTTTCAACTACAACTAGAATAGACCTTTAACCCAACAATATACTTATAAAATGTGATGCCCTAGACCGGATCAGAATGCCGCAAGAGAGAACAAACTTTCGGATGAGGGAACAGACCTCCTTAGTGACTGTGGCTACCATTATCATCAACCCTTTTCTTCTCTTGTGATCATGAATGAAAGATGAAGATTGTGTGTGTTGAGGAGGTGTCAACGCGGCCTTTATATAGGCTTGCCTCCTCACCTTTAAGCCGACGTGTTCCTTTGATTTAGCGGACATGATCCTTGATTAGGCCGACGTGATAATAAGAGGTTTCCAGAGTTATTCCAAGTGATTTTTTTGCATCAAATCCGTGGGTACATGTTGGAGTATTTCATTGATGATCTAGAAGGATTTTTGACTTACATCAATTACATTTACAAGTGTGATAACACACGATTGTCTTCATATTACATTACTCATCTAAGGCTCTCAATTGGAGCCACGACTAAACCAAGAAACTTCTTGAGCATGAAACCCATGTCTCAAGCAGTAATATAAAAAAATTCTTCATACAAAAAATACATCATTACAATATTTGATGAAGACCGAGCCTAGTTACACTATTTTCAACAGATAAAGCAGTCCCAGTCTCGGCATATGTACATCTCTCTCAAGTAGTACACTCTCGGCATAATCAATGATGGAGAAAATACAATAACAGTGTCAGCATACCTATGATGAAGAAGACCGCAGTGCAGGAAGAAAAACACAGTCTTGACATAGTTGTGATGATCCCACAGTAACACGCTCTGTCTAGGCATCCATTCTAAACGCTCTCATGATTTCGGCATAATCATGATGAGGACATAGTGACAAGGTAGATCTCGGTGTAGCTCTCATACATATAGAGACCTCGTTGATAGAGTGATGATCTCAGGGAGAGTGCAGCAATCATCTAGGTGAAGGTGCAACAATGGTACAACTGTAATACAATAATGATGACCTTGGTGAAGCAACAGTGATGAAGATAATCTCAGCTATGACAAAGAAGAGAATTGGTGTCTTGGTCTTGGAGTGGCCTAATAGGTCAAGGGTCATGGTCTTGGTATTCGTCAATTGGAATCTCTATAAGAATAATTTTGTGTGGGTTTTTCTCTCAAAGAGTGAGAGGTTTTGGCCCTGGCAGAAAGCCAACATCTTGTGTTCTTGTCTCTTTATTTTGGTAGCTATTTGATGAACTAAAATAAGACACACTCTAATAATAGAAAGTGAAGATTGGAATAAGAAGAAAAGTTTAAAACACCTCACAAATACTTATCATGACTAGAAGAATCTCATTAACTCTAATTGCCCTAGATTCTTCAACACTCCTATCTATTGGAGAAGTTGTTGGTGATAGGGAGCTCACTCTTATTGCACTTGGCGGTCGTACAAGAGAATGGGATGTGTTTAACAGCACCATCCTCAAAAACGACAGGATTTGGGGTTTTGATGAATTATTGGCTAGATGCACTCAAGAAGAAATAAGAAAGATGGAAAGAGATAAGCCCTCAAATGAAAATAATCCTACTGCTTTCTCCGATCATGCTAAAAGGAAGAACAATGTTGGTCCAAAAAGACAAGGTCAAGGATTTAAGTCGTAATTCAAAGAATGAAGAAAAGGAAGATGCTTGAATTGCAACAGGTTTGACCACTATGCTAGAGAGTGTCCTCACAAGAAGGATACTCCCAAGGATGATGACAACAACAACCACCACAACTACAAAAGCAATGGAAATCAAAGGAACAACAAGTTCAACAACAAAGGAAAGAGAAATGCTCCCGTTGCTCGATATGGAAATGGTCGTCCTCCCAAAAGGTCGAGAAACTCCAGGTATGAGGAAACTAATGTTGTAGATAAGCAAAAAGAATTTTATCTTATTTTTTCCCTCACCACTGCCTCTCCTCCGGATACATTGGATCATTGGTTGATTGATAGTGGTGCCTCAAGTCACTTCACTGGGTACAAGGAGGCCCTCTCAAACTTGGTTGAAAAGAAGACAAATTTGGATATCACACTATAATGACCCATCTACCAGTGCAAACGAAATATGAATTATTAGCATGCATATGATGCATGCATATGATAGCTACATATGCATGCGTCGCCTACACTGCACTAGTAGTCATATTAAATTGTGAAGAAATTCCAAGCATAGGATAAAAGACATAATTGTTGAAGATATTAAATAAATATCTAACTCACAAAAATATATTGGAATATGTATTTTAGTATGTGTCATCATCATAATAGGTAACCATAGAACATTATCCAAAAGTTCTAAATTAAATTATTAAAGTTTAAAAGGGAGTTATATTGTTATAAAAGAAGTAACTCTTAACTAAAGGTTAAACATTAAAAGAGGTATAATATAATAAAATATTAAATAAATCTTAATGAAAAAAGGACTACGTAATATAGTTTGGTATCACCTAAAACCTTATAAAGTGATGAGTGTCAAAATAAAGCGTGACTACCTCTTTAATTCACTGTGAGGAGCCACGTAATAGACAGGGGGCACACAGCGAAGGCAATGAAGGATGAATGAGTGGTGCTTCTAAGAAATAAAAGGAGAAGGGAGTAGAACTGAAAGAGGATCTTTTTGCTGCTTGGGAGAATAGTGTTGAGAGGAGGAAAATTTGTAACAGAGGATTACAGACAGTAAGAACTGAACCTTGTTTGTTCTTGAAGTTTTTGGGCACGGGGTAATAGATTGCATCAATTGAGACGCATTTTGGACTAAGTACCTAGGTTGTACCCAGTTTGGCTGGGATGTTTTGGTCTTTTGGTAGTGGGAGCAAGAGCGGGAGTAATTCTAAAGAATCTTCAACCACAGCAAACCAGGTAGCTACTCAACAACAAATTAACGAATTCTGATGTTATGAATTTTGGTTAAACTCCATAGCACGTTTCCTATTTTGTTTAGCATAAATATCTGATTAAATTGTTTAGAGCCCTACACATACTTGGGGACAACGCCACCTACCCCGTGAAAGGGATTGGGACTGTCACTCTTCACTTAAATCAAGGTCAAACCCTTCATCTATAAGAAGTATTGTGTGTACCTGATTTGAAAAAGAACTTGGTATCTATTTTTCCGATAGAAGACAAAGGTTTCAAGGTGACATTCGTTGATGGTAAGGTGCATGTTTGGCAAAGGAACCCGAAAGATGCATTCACACTTGGATTTAGGGTTGAAGGTCTCTATCAGGTTGGAGGAAGTCCTTTGAGAGCTGTGACTTGCAATACTTCTCTTCAATACGAATTATGGCACCGAAGATTTTCTCACCTTCATTACAAAGCCTTACCTGATGTAAGGAAGATGGTCACAGGTATGCCCGAATTCAACATAGATCATGAAGGAGTTCGTCAGGGTTGTGCAGCTGGAAAACATACAAGGGGACCATTCCCGTCAAATGAAAGTCAAACTACTGATATTCTTCAATTGGTCCATTCTGATCTATCAGGTATGTTGCCCATAACATCTTTAGGAGGATAATTGTACTATGCAATTTTTGTGGATGACTTCTCTCACAAAACATGGATCTATTTCTTGAAGAAAAATGACGAAGTATTCAAATGGTTCCACTCTTTCAAAGCCTTGGTCAAAAATCAAATAGGGAAGAAGATCAAAATATTGAGGATCGATAATGGAACTGAATATGAGTCAAATGAATTCAATGACTATTGTAGAGTGTTGGTCAAAATTGTCATTGATGTCAATATGAAGATAATGATGCATGGATGATTGTTGAAGCCCTAGCCTTGTTGAAGATGCTCTGAAAGAAGAATACACCTGGAAACCCTAAAATGAAGAAGCTTAATCCTTGATGTTGTCCTTGATGCATGCCCATATGATCTAATGGACAAATTGCCAAATAAATCCTTCAAACAGTATTATATGGAAAATATATATATTGTTGATAGAAAATGAAAATGGTCAACATTAAAGGTCATATTTTGAAGAGAAGTCTCACCATTTTGTGAAGGAGTTCATAACCTTTCTAATGAATACTATTCTCCTCATAACTCCTTACTGTTGCAGAAATATTAAATTTTTGAAAAGTTTGTTTGAGGCTACACATGTCGGCCCTCCAGCCCAACCGACGCGTCCTTTCATTAAGAGAAACAACTATAAATATAGGTCTAAGCTCATTCATTTGACTCATCCATCCCATTGAAGAAAATCACAGGAACAAAGAAGAAAGAGAAGGGTTCACATCTCGTGAACCAAGGAGGCCAAGAAGGACGAGTTTTGGTAAAGGGTTCTGACTGTAATAAATATATCTCGGGCTTGTTTCATTGACTTGTGGTGGCTCGGACTATTAGAGAATCGAAGTATAAGCATTGTGGAGGCCTCGGATAGTTACCTGTGAACTAAAGCTCAGACAAACCTCATCACGGACATATGGAAGAAGTTCGGACCAGGAAAAACATTACGAACAGTTTTGAAGAAGTGTCATAAACTTCGACCTGTTGTGAGTCTTCTATGGAAGGCTCAGAACAGTGAACTGTCACCATTGCAAAGGCTCGGAACAGTGGGCTTCTACTACTACAGATCTCGGACCTGTAATAGCATTTGTGCCTCTAACCTGTAAGCTCGGAATTACAGTCCTTTGTAGCAACTCGGATAAACAGTCTTCTATGGGAACCCTGATAAGCAGTGTTCTATGGAAGCTCGAATTTTGCAGCTCAGACATGTAGCCTACATTTGTGAAGCTCGAATCTATGATCACCTTGAAATCAGTCACATGTGAAGCTTGGATCAAGGACAATTACATTTTGAAGGCTTGAACAGTGATAAACATTTGGAGCTTTGAGTAGTGAAGTATTTGCAGCCTTGGACAATCAAGTATTTGGAGCCTTGGACAGTCAAGTATTTGGAACAGTCTTGTGAAGCAGTTGGTAAGTCACTTATACATTCTATTTGTTAAAAGTTGAAGGGTTGGAGCCCTAGAGGTTGGAGCCTCATAAAAACAAGGTTATAGCCTTGTGGAAGAGAGGGTTGAGCCCCTAGAGGTTGGAGCCTTCTGAAGCCCAAGTTGGAGCTTGGAAACAGGTTGGAGCCCTCAAGATTATTGTACTCAATCTATTGTAAAAAGAGGATTGGTGTCCTCATCTATTCTTGTTAATTTTAGGTATGTTCTATGCTAGAGCAATTTATTTCAATTTCCTTTCCACATTAGCAATCACATCAGCATAAAGTAAACTGCAGATAGAACATAAATATAAATCACAGAAGACAAGAGGACACAAGATGTGGCGCTAGCCAGGGACAAACCCCACAATGTGGGGAAACCCTTGATCAATTCTTCTTTTATGTTCTTCAAAGTTCAATAGAGAAAGTGAGAGAGATAGTACATTTACAATAGAAGTCAATCACTTTGACTTTTGATATCGGCATGAGATCAGTTGAAGACATATTGCTTCAACTGATTCTCTAAGGTGACTCGTTCACCTATCATAGTGTTGCATCTCGTCTATTTGTTGCACATTACCGTGTGACACCTTGTTGTACTGTCACATGTGTTGAACCTTGATGACTGAGCTGCTCTCATCTTCATGTTGCTCATCATGTTGCATCTTCCATGGTCTTATTCATCATCAAGTTGCCCATGCTCATGATCTCATTCATCATTATGCTGCCCATGCTCATATCATCATGCATCATTATGCTGCCCATGCTCATATCATCATGCTGCTTATTATGCTGCCCATGATCTCATACATCATGCTGCGTTCTTTCGGAGAAAGATGCTCCGACTATTTCGGTAGTTCCAGGTAGTTTTGGCTTTTCCGGCAGTTCCGGCTTTTCCGGCAGTTCCGACAGTTCCGGCTTTTCCGGCAGTTCCGACAGTTCCGGCATTTCTAGCTTTTCTAGTATTTCCAGTTATTCCGACATTTTCGGCTTTTCTGGCATTTCTGGCTTTTCAGCAGTTCCGGCTTTTTCGGTAGTTCCGGCTTTTCCCGCTTTTTGGCTTTCCGGCTTTTCCGGCAGTTCCAGCTTTTCCGGCTTTTCCGGCAGTTCCGGCTTTTCCATAGGATCTCCTCCTACTAAAACCCAAAGACAAGTAGAGAGAGGAAAAGATCCAAGTGTGTGTAGAAATGACTTGAAGTTCTCTTCTATTTATACTAAAACGTAGAGGTTGAATAGACATGACTGTTGGGCTTCTGAGCCTACATAAGTTGCTGGCTGACTTAACAATTTGTCCATAACATAAATAAATTCATAACTTCATAAATACTTATCGGAATCAGATGATCTTTAGATCAATCCTACACCTCTCAATGACAGGAATCCAATAAAAATATCAACTACCATAAATAATATGACCCACATGGAGTTTGGCCCTAGTTGCCAATTTTAACACTCCCTCTCAACTAGGGAGAACTCCATTCGTTGATCCATATGTCCAACTGTATTATCTCTGCCATCAGTGCCTTGCACTGCTCTGCTCAGCTCTGCTGACTCTGTTCTGCTCTACTCAGCTCTGCTAGCTCTGCTCTGCTCTGCTGGCTCTGCACTACTCAACTTAGCTCTGTTGAACCATGAAGAAGAAGAATTGATCGAGAATGTGTCATACCATTCTCCACTGACCCGAAGTCAATCTCAGAGTGTGTACCACTGGTCCCAAACCAGTGCTCAACCGACCCGAAGTCAGTGTCATAGTAGGTACAACTCCTACCACTGGTCCCAGACCAGTACTCTACTGACTCGAAATTAGTCTCAGAGTATGTACCACTAGTCCCAGACCAGTCCTCAACCAACCTGAAGTCAGTGTCATAGTGGGTACAACTCCTACCACTAGTCCCAGACCAGTATCATTGATCCCAGATCAATGAACGTCATCCTAGCATAGGGAGTACGGTAGATACAGTGATGCGTCCATCGGTACTACTATGGTCCTTATCCTCATTTCCCTGCTCATTGATCAGATGAGAGGTACTACCGATGAGTCCCAGACTACATGGGTAGGATGCCTCGACAGGAGAACTTAACCAATCCTGTCCTCACAGGAGAACTAATCATCCTGTTACACAATCGCCATGGAGAACACACCATCCAAGCCTCACAGGAGAACTAATCATCCTGCGACACAATCGTCATGGAGAACACATCATCCAGACGTCACAGGAGAACTAATCATCCTACTACACAATCGTCATGGAGAACACATCATCCAGACCTCATAGGAGAATTAGTCATCCTGCTACACAGTCGTTCGGGAAAATCACAAATTTGATCTTTCCCCGGGGCTTTGACAAAGTGTAGTGACTTGTACATCGTCTCAGTGCGATGGAGCCTCCTTGCTCATTGACTTACCATATCCCAAATAAGGCAGTATCTGATGTCTATCTGTTGGAGCAATCATTGAATATGGGATTCCTCAATAATCGAATCCCACCTCTAGTTGTCACAGAGAATCACAGTGGTATTCATCATGTGTACTCACTGAAGAGTTTCCACAACCAGGCAACTTCATATGAGGTCATACTCGTAGTTATGTATCCGGTCTCGGCGGTACTTATAACAACCGATTTCTGCTTCCTACTCATCCATGATATCGAAGCAGAATCCAAAGAGAACTAGCACTGAGAAGTGCTCTAGTGATCCTCCACACTGCCTGCCCAGTCAACATTCGAATAATCATGCAGTTTTCATATTTCCGACAATGCATCTCAATCCATGAGAGATTGTGCCACAAAGATATCTCAAAGGATTCTTGGCACCTATCTAGTGAGGCTCAACCAAATATGAGCTCACCATGCTAACTGCAAAACATATGTCCGGAGTTCACCAAGAACATCAACGTGATTGAGTTTATGAAACTCAGAGGCATTTCCCAAATCTGGTCTGACATCACTACCATATAACTTCTGAAAGTTAATATCCTCAAGGCAGTCACAGGCTTGCAATTCCTCATTCCACATTCGGAATCCAACTCCCTCTTACTTCTGCAAATGAGAGGGTCTGCACCTGTCAGAAATAGGTCATCCTTATGAGCTGCCAGTATGAGAGGTCTATCATCCACAACCTTCGGGTAATGGTTTGGATCGGTTTCACTCCTAGTGAATTTCAGCTTCATCAAACAGCTATCAATCCTTTCATACTACGCCCGAGGTGTTTTGCTTCAAGCCATAGAGGGCTTTCTTCCACCTGTATACATGAGATTCTCATTTATGAATCTCAAACTCCACGGGTTGTACCAAACCTGTGGACCTGCTACATGAGGGGAATGGTCCCCTTGTAAGATTTTCCTTTGGTACATCTCAGACATTTACCTTCATGCTCTTTTTATTTTCAGGCATCCCGGTCACCATCTGACTCACAGACCTCTGGTGTTGAGTCAATGGACATGGTCCCCAGTGGATTTGATACAACCCTGAATTATAAAACTGTAAACATCTTTGAAAAAATCTATTTTCAAACACGTACCTTTCCAACGATGAGTGCCACCCTGAAACCTTAGACATCCATTTCCGAGATGGACACCAGGTTCTTCTTGCGATCAGGTACATAAAAGAGATTCTGGGGTTCCTTGCTTTCTTTGAAGAGTCGACCATTTCCTTGATGACCTGCATTACTTATCATTCCTCTGATCACTGAAGATGTCCTTGGAATGATTGTTATCTTCGTCAAGAGATGTGTCTCTGCTATTCGGACACTCCTTTGCATGATGGTCGAACTTCTTGCAACCAAGGCATCTGCCTTTCCTTCCACCCTTAGATCTAAACTTCCCAATGAAGTGATCTTCCACTGTGCCATTCTGATAATATTCTCTGCTTCCACTTCACGCTTAGCAAACTTAGAAGAGAGATGTGGGACTCATTGATCCTTTTGTCTTGTCCCTATTGTCTTTGGTGATTTCTCTTTCACTCTTGCTTGGGCATTGTCTTCACCTCAACTCTGATCCCATGTTAATTTTAGGTATGTTCTATGCTAGAGCAATTTACTTCAATTTCTTTTCCACATTAGCAATCACATCAGCATAAAGTAAACTGCAGATAGAACATAAATATAAATCGCAGAAGACAAGCCAAGACAAGAGGACACTAGATGTGGCGCTAGCCAGGGACAAACCCCACAATGTGGGGAAACCCTTGATCAATTCTTCTTTTATGTTCTTCAACGTTCAGCAGAAAAAGTGAGAGAGATAGTACATTTACAATAGAATTCAATCACTTTGACTTTTGATATCGGAATGAGATCAGTTGAAGACATATTGCTTCAACTGATTCTCTAAGGTGACTCGTTCACCTATCATAGTGCTGCATCTCGTCTATTTGTTGCACATTACCGTGTGACACCTTGCTGTACTGTCACATGTGTTGAACCTTGATGACTGAGCTTCTCTCATCTTCATGATGTTCATCATGTTGTATCTTCCATGGTCTTATTCATCATCAAGCTGCCCATGCTCATGATCTCATTCATCATTATGCTGCCCATGCTCATATCATCATGCATCATTATGCTACCCATGCTCATATCATCATGCTGCTTATTATGCTGCCCATGATCTCATACATCATGTTGCCTTCCTTCGGAGACAGATGCTCCGGCTATTTCAACAATTCCCGGTAATTCCGGCAGTTCCGGCTTTTCCAGCAGTTCCAGCATTTCCGGCTTTTCTAGCTTTTCTAGCTTTATTGGTTTTTCTGGTATTTCTGGCTTTTCTTGCTTTTCCGGATTTTCCAACAGTTCCGGTATTTCCGGCAGTTCTGGCTTTTCTTGCAGTTTCAGCAGTTCTGGCTTTTCTGGTTTTTCCGACAATTCCAGCGTTTCCGGCTTTTCCGGCTATTCCGCCTTTTCCGGTAGTTCCGGCTTTTCCGGTAGTTCCTTAGGATCTCTCCTCCTACTAAAACCCAAAGACAAGTAGAGAGAGGAAGAGATCCAAGTGTGTGTAGAAATGACTTGAAGTCCTCTTCTATGTATACTAAAACGTAGAGGTTGAATAGACATAACTGTTGAGCTTCTAAGCCTACATAAGTTGTTGGCCGACTTAACAATTTGTCCATAACATAAATAAATTCATAACTTCATAAATACTTATCGGAATCGAATGATCTTTAGATCAATCCTACACCTCTCAATGAGAGGGATCCAATAAAAATATCGGCTGCCATAAATAATATGACCCACATGGAGTTTGTCCCTAGTTGCCAATTTAACAGTTCTTAATAAAATTCTTATTATTTACTTTGTGGTTGTAATTGTGAAAAATTTTAACTGACATTAATTATAACAAATGAATGAAATATTGACTCACCCCCCTCTTAGTATTTCAACAATTGGTATCAGAGCCAACTTCTTCATAATCAGCCTAACAGCTCGAAGAAGGATTCTTAGTCACAATGACCAGTAAGGATTCAGGAAAAATCCCTCAAATTGATGGTATAGATTTTTCCTTTCAGAAACGTAGGATAACGTTTTATTTAATGTCTCTTGGACCATGTTGACCACTACTGGTCAACTACCCATGCAGTACACCTCCTTTCTGTTGGCAGAGAAGGGTAGCTCCTGAGCGACATGTCTGTGCCAGCCTACAGTCATCGACAGCTTGATCTTTCCTGTTGTAAACCCAGTCTGCATGTTTGAATTGTAAATAATCTAAGCAGATCAGAGTCATGTATGTAAAGTTGCCTAGGTGGACCTAACAATCTAATGACGATCTGCGTCCCGGGAGGTTTTTAGTCTCACCGATCCATGGATCGGCAGAGTTTTCCTTCAAACCCGACCCCAAAGCCGGGATGCATTTCGTTATTAGGACTTTAGGAGAATCCTAGCGTGTTAATCTGCTAGATTGTAGTTGTGTCGCAGATCTGGGTGGTCTATGAGGGTCTATGTTAAAGTGGGTTCGTCCCCTTAAGATGTAAATTGTAAAAGTCATGATGTAATGTGTCTTGAGGGTTGAGAAATGTGTAAATCCCCTCATGAGTCCTAGGTCCTAGGTCCTAGGGGATGTTTCCAACGGTTTGGTTCAAATGATCCATTTAGAAAATAAATAAAATATTAAAATAAAAAATAAAAATAAAAAATAATAAAAAATAAAAAATTCATAAAACAAAGCAAAAACCCTAAATAATAAAATAATAATATTTTTGTGAACACATGCAAAATATCTTTTTTAAATAAAATCGACGGATGAGATCAAGAGATGTCTTGATCCTCATCAACGGTCGAGATCAGTTCTACATGGATCACCCAAAACTAGCCGTTGGGATCATTTCCTTCTTATAGGGTCTTAGGGGGTCATTTTACAGGTTTATCTGATCTGTGAGTCTGTACTGAAAGCTCTCTTGTAAACTGACTTCTGATTAATAAAAAGACTTTGGGGTTCAAACTGGCTGGTGTTACTCTCTGGAATTGCTGTGAGGTGTTGCTTTTCTGCATATTTCAGTTTTCAGCAGTTAAAATAACTGGTTTTTTTCAGAGCATTGTGAGTACAGGTATCTTGCTCACGTGCTAGGGTTTGAATGTTGTAGGGTTTCTGAAATAATGGCAGGTATCTCCATTATTTCTTGAAATCTGGCAGCATTTCTTGCCCTCTTTGCTGATGTCTGCTTGAGGTGTGCAGGAAACCTTTAGGTGCAGGATATTTGTGGGCGTTTGGGGAAGTTCTGGGCTGAACCAGCCGACTCCCACAGGCTGTTCTATGCAGAGCCCAGCTGATTGTGCCCTGGGTTAATCCTTTTTTTAAAGTTTATTTCATGATTTACATTGAGAAATTTTCTTTCTGCTCACAGTAAAGTTCAAATTTCTGATAGATTGAAAATATTACTGCAATTATTGCTAAATTCGGCTGTGTCAGAGCTGTAAATTTCTGTAACTTTTGGTAAATTTTGAAGGGTTTCACTTTAAACTCTTGCATATATCGGTTATGTGGCTGTAGCAGGGGTCAAACACTGAAATTTGAAGGGGACAACACCAGTAAACTACACTACGGATATCGTACAAGGAGCTGGTCATTGTATTGAAGTTTACTGCGCTGTCTTGTATACCAGGTTCCATTGTTTCTTTACTGCTGTAGCCTCTGTCAATGAATATAGAATGATTGTGTAAGTTCCAGCTTGATGTTAATGCATTATATTTCCATGTCAACGCCAATTTCTGAGCACAATATTATCTATAAATTGCTGATTTGAGGTCTGGTTTACATTCTGGGCACTGTATGTACACTTGAGACAAAACATCACAAGTTACACCTACAGAAATGTGCCATCGAACTAATTGACAAAACACACCAGTGACAAGTCCAACCAAGCTCAGTAATTTATTGGGAAATCTAAGGAAAATCTGTGTGCAGCTGCGTTGAAACGATTTTGCTTTTCCGCCTTTTCAGCATTCAGGCTAGATGTTGATGATACTCGATCTCTGAAGCCGCATTTCCTTTAAGTTTTCGTTCCAGGTTGGCATTGCTGCTGCGTTTTCTCTTTTGGGGTTTGGCCTGCAGCCCTGTGCCTATCGAAACTCCGTCCCCATACCTGCAAACCTCCAGCCTCCATCTGCCTGTTCGAATCTGAGACACATTTCCTTTTCGCTGTTTTGATTCACGCCCAACCAGCATTTGCGGTTTAGTTTTTTTTCATTTCTCGTGTTAAAAGGGGGCACACGTTCATCGTTTTCTGCCTTGCTCTTCTTGCTGCCGTCGCATTTGTTGGGGAATGCATCTGCGTTTGTCTCCTCCAAGCCCGCAAGCCCTTCTCGCCTTCTTTCACACATAATACATCTCACCGTGGAGCCGTTTCCCTAATTTTTATTCCCGTCAGTGTCTGCGCAGTCGTAGGGTTTACGCTCCATTTAATCCAAATTTCGAGTCGGTTTCAAATCGTTTCATGTATTCCCGGATTAGTGTAAATCGTTTTCACGTTGAGTCTGAGTCTTACGCCGCAATGCACAGTTGATTTCATAATCTTTGTTTGTATGCGTAAGTGTGATAGGGTGTAGTTAGGGTTTTTCTTTAGATTTTATTTAGATTGTGTATTTCTTTTTTTTAGTTCCATAAAAAAAAAAAAAAAAAAAAAAAAAAAAGGGAAAATCAAGCAAGCAATACGTTTGTAGTTTGTCTTAGATTTGTATTTTAGTTTGATTTTAATGTAGTTCTATTTTAATATAAAAATATATAAAAAAAAAAAATATTTTTTAAAGAGTTTTTTTTTTAGGCATTTTAGATTTAGATTTAAAAATTTTTTTTATAGTTTTTATTAGATTAGATTTTAATTAGATTTCTAGATTTTAGTTTTATTTTTCTTTTAAAATAAAAAAATAAAATAAAAAGTCCTTTAGATTTTAGATTTAGTTTTAAAGTTTTCATAGTTTAGATTTTTATTTTTTATTTTTTTTATATCAAAAAAAAAATAAAAAAATAAAAAAATAAAAAAAAATATATATATATAAAAGAATCGAAAAGCATAAAAAAATTTCTTTGTGGAGAATTGCTTTTGTCACCTTCAGTTGCTTGTCATTATATATCTTTCGTGCTGAAGTCTGAATACGAAAGAAGTATCTGGTTTCACTGTCATTTAAGGCAATTTATTTCTCTTAGTGGCTGGACATCATTATTGAGTTCCATGATCTTTGTGGTTTTACTGAATATTTAAGCATTGTTCAGGCTATTTGATGATAAGTGATCGTTGTTCATGGTTTTATATTCTATATCAGCTAACAAGTAATCACTTTAAAGGCACTGGTCCGCTAAATCAAATCATCTTAGTGCTTGTCATATCGTGCATCTCGTCTCCTAGCCCAACTGTTTGACAGTTGGCATTCACCATCTCGTAGGGTCCCCCCCCCTTAGCCGTGGGAGACAGGCTTAAACGGAGAGACCGGGGATCAGAGTGACAGCCCCCGGTCTGAGCGTTGTCGTGTCAATCCGCGCGACAACAGACCAAAAGTATGGCAATTAGTTCTAGATGGATATAAAGTTCCATCTTCTCCACCAACAGATCAGGATGGAAGACAAATTTGTATAGCAAATGCCAAAGCACTAAATTCCATAACAAGTGGAATTTCTGATTCAGAATTTACAAGAGTTATCAACTGTGAATCTGCCAAGGAAATGTGGGACAATCTTATTTCTATCTATGATGGAGACTCCAAGGTCAAGAAGGCAAAACTCCAAACTCATAGAGGACAATTTGAGTCTTAAAATGGATGTCAAAGAAAACATTGCAGCCTTTTTCCTTCGAGTGGATGAAGTTGTTAACTCACTCAACGGTCTAGGTGAAAACATTGAAGAAAGCACAGTTGTCCAAAAAGTTTTGAGATCACTTCCAGAACGGTTTGATTCCAAAGTCAAAGAAACAAAGGAAAGGGTCCAAACTCAAAGGCAAGTATCCTCTCATTTTTTCAAGTGTGGTGGAATAGGACATTATGCTGCAAAATGTCCTCATAAACATGATAACGATGATGAAGATGAATACAAAAAGATGTTCAAGAAGAAAGGGTCATATAAAAAGAATTTCTTCTCCAAACAAGATGACTTCGATGAAGAAGAATTCATGATTACAAAGAAAAAATCAACTAAAAATACCTTTCTACTCAAAAGGGATAATGATGAGTCTGATGAAGAGGATGACTATGCTGGAAGCAGTGAAGTGTTATTCATGGCATTCACAAATGATGATGATTCTGAAAAAGAAGAAGAAGGAAATATAGATGAATTACTAATGAGTGTTATTGAAGAAAATGAGAAATTAAGGAAGAAGGTCATTTCTCTCAAAGTAGAGTGTTATTGAAGAAAATGAGAAATTAAGGAAGAAGGTCATTTCTCTCAAAATAGAAAAGGAAGAAGCAAAAAGGAAGGAAGAATTTTTGAACAACAAACTAAAAGAAAGAGAAGAAATATGCGAGAAACGTGAAGCTGAAATTGTCTCTCTAAGGAAAGAGTTGAATCAAGTTAATAAGAGCTGGAAAAGTTCTCAAACTCTTGATACCATCCTTAATACTCAAAGACCTCAACATGATAAGACTGGAATTGGTTTCAAAGGTGAATCATCAAGTTCAAAGAAGAATGCCAATAAAGAAATCCAAAGAAGTTATGTTGACATCCTTTGCAATCCTCCAAATGAAGAGAAGTCGTTCCACCTAGAACAAAGATCCACCTACAACAACCCAAGGAATGAAAGAAAGCTATCTCCAGGAAAGAATATTGCATCAAGTCAAGGCTATCCAAACAGGTATCAAACTATCTTTCTTGGTTATTGTTTTTACTGTAAAAATTTTGGTCATCAAGCTAAGCATTGCAAGGCTTATAAGGATAATAGCTCAAGGAGATATAAGACCAATTATCAAAATAAGTCGCTTGGCTCAAAAGAACAAGGTCAAATCAAGACCTATAATTCATTTGATCCTTTGGCTAAGTATGATCTAGTATGTTCAAAATGCAATGATTTAGATCATGATGCACAAAATTGTCCACTTATGTCAAAAAGGGAAGAGTTGAAAAAGGAGGAACCCACTACAAATAAATGTGGTCTAGCTTTATGTGCACAAAGTGATGAAAATCAATGGTTTGTGGATAGTGGATGTTCAAGACACATGACAGGTGACCAAAAGAAGTTTATCTCATTAAACAAAAAGGATGGAAATGTATCTTGTCACCAAGGACATAATGTTATCTTCAGTACTAAAGATTGTGAGATAAGAAAATCCTCTTTAGGAGAACTTGTGGGAAAAGGAGTAAGAACACCAAATAACGTATACATTTTGAGTAAAATTCAAGAAGAAAAATGCTACATGAGTCAAACAGATGAAAGCTGGTTATGGCACAAGCGATTGGGACACCTAAATTTTGACAACTTGGTTAAAATCAACAAAACAAGTGCAGTAAGAGACATTCCAAAAATTCTAAAACTGGAACAAGTTGTGTGTGGCCCATGTCAACATGGAAAGAAAACTAGAACTTGCTTCAAGACTAAGGAATTCTCAACATCAAAGCCTTTGGAGATCATACATGCAAATTTATGTGGACCAACCAGAACTCCAACTCTACAAGGAGAAAGGTACTTTGCTCTATTTGTAGATGACTATACTAGAATGATGTGGGTATTCTTTATAAAATTTAAATCTGAAGCTCTTGAATGTTTTAAAAATTTCAAAGCTCTTGTGGAAAATGAAAAAGAATCAAAAATCAAGTGTCTTAGAATAGATAGAGCAAGATTTCAATGATTTCTGTAAAATACATGGACTCAAAAGAGAACTTTTTGTAGCTAGAACTCCTAAACAAAATGGAGTATTGGAAAGAAGAAACAGAATTGTGCAAGAAATGGCGAGAACAATGTTACTAGCAGCTGATTTGCAAGCCAAGTTTTGAAGAGAAGAAGTTGGGGCAGCAGTGTATACCTTGAATACAGCCTGTTGACCACTCCATGTTGTTGAAGAATCTAGGGCAAAGTAGTGTTGTGATGATTCTTCGTTACTCGATAACAATTTGTGGAGTCTTTTTACTTCTTGTTAGCTTATGCTTCTTCTTCTTATTATTAGTGTATATGTGTGAACTTCATCAAATTGCTACCAAAACAAAATAACAAGAACACAAAGTTTTGGCTCTCTGCCAGGGACAACACCTTTCCACTCTTGAGAGGAAAACCCTTTGTAAGTTTTCTCTTATTGACCCTGTTGACCCTAGACCCTTGACTAGGATGTCCTCCAAGCATAAGTCAAATCCTTCCTCTTTCTACACAATCACTTCCGGCACATGGACCTCTGTCTTTCGACAATTCTGCTCCTTAGTACTTCATCCTTTTTTGCTGCTTGTCTCAGTTAGGAAACCCTAGTATATTAGGGCTTCTCTACTTCGCTATAAAGAGAACCTTCTTCACTCTTCTTTGGATACCTTGTAGACCTCAATGCACATTTGAATGAGGTTGATCATGTTGTTGCCTTTGATTGTTGTTGAAATCGCAAAAGTTTACCTTGTTGAAGTCTTCACATGAGTGGATAGAAACCCTAGAACAGTCCTCCTTTCTTCGCTTTCTTTTTCTTCCTTTTTTGCTGGATGGGGAGCCCTAATAGACCTTGGATATTAGCCCAAAACAGAGATATGATTTCTTGTTGTACTTGATCGGAGACAGATCCCTTTCTTCCTCGCACATGTGGCTGTTGATGCCCTAATAACAGTGTTTTCACCCTCGTTGTTTTGTCTCCTTGTCTTGTTGTTATTTCAACCTTTTTGTCTCGACTTCCTTGCATCCTTCTAGTCCTCTTCTTGCTTGCGTATTTCAGAGAGAGTTGTGTGTCAAATGAGGAGTGGACAACCTCTATAAATAGAGGTCTGTCCCTCCTCTGTTAGGCTGACTTGGCAATTACATTATATTTCATCTTTTATTCATCAATTTGCTGCTTGGAGACTTCGTTGATGCTAGGAGAGGTGTTCCCATGACCTTGTATATTGACTTACTTGATGTAAAATGCCCTCAAAGGGTCTTATCATAATTACATTCTGACTTTGACTTTCTAGAAGCACAAAAATGTGCTTGACCTATTTTCAATGAGCAAAAAACTCATTGACAAATATTACAAAAATAATTTCTCTTTTCTTGAATAATACAAATATCAAAATTGCATTTATGAAGGCCTAGCCTAGTTACATTTCCTTCAACATTCCCTCTTAACTAGGAAGGTACTCATACAATATTACAAGGTGTTTGGCAATTTTCAATCTTAAAGAATTCACATAAGAGAAACTGAATTTGCAATCCATCTGTTATAGCATCATATTCATCAGCATTGTCCTAGTGCAAGGTTTTGACTAACAGCTCCATCTCTTTACGAGAACGTGAGCTACAATGTTGGCAAGACCAGTGATTTATAAACACCTTCATCATTGTCTCTCAAGGTACATACCCACCCGGGTGTTCTCCGAGAATGACCTTCTAGGACTATTCTTATCTTAGGTTCCCAGCCCTAAAAGAATATCATTCCTCTTGGCTACTCTTACCTTAGATGCCCTACACATCCTCAAAGAGTACCGGATGCCAGATGATTACCTAATCCTCCCATTCTTTCTTCCCAAATGAAGACAAGAATGTTGTGTTGATCTTGTGTCTACATTTCCATTCATGGCCTTCATCTAGACTTACAGTTGTTAGTCATGGTCTAATGCATGACCCATGAAATAGAAAACACAATTGTCACTCCTTTGTAGTCAGGGGTGATTCAAAACTCCCTCTTGATCAGGGACCTATCAAATCTCCCTCTTAACTGGGGACTCCTTCCTTCATCAACAGCTTCTTCTTCATGGGTCCTTCAGCTGCTTGATCTCCTTTCTTTCTTGATGTCTGAAATCTTTGTTCGAACTTCTTCTAGGTAGGGCACCATCCATCGATCACTTTCCTTCTTGGTTTGTCATGTCATTGCTTTGTGGAAAGTGACTATCAGATTTTCTTGTCATCTTGGATACTCCTTCATCATCTTGTCCATGCTTTGGAATACTTTTCTCATGGATGCTTCATAGTACTTGTTAGGTTACATGCTTTGACTTAGTAGCCCATATTGCTTCAACATTGCTTTTTCTTTGGTTGGATGGCTTCTTCATCATGACATCTCTATAGAGTAGAATCAGTTATCTGCACCTTTTATATCTCCAAGGCCTTCATAGGTGTCAAGGGTCCTTTCTTCTTTTATCAGAGTTGTCATGCCTTCTTTCGAGAGACATCTTCAAGGCATTTGTCAGATAATGGTTCTTGGTGATCATGGTGTTCTCCACATGCTTGATCTCCTTCTTCATTTGTTTTTTTTTCTCAAATAGATAGGTCAACCATCTAATGCTTATTGTGAGAGCATTCCTTCATTGCTTGCTTTCTAGACTTGTCAGCATTTCTTCTTGCTTCTTAGTCAGCAATCTTACGCTCCTTATGTGAGCATTTTCTTTTGTTGACCTTCATCGCATTATAGTGCATGCCTTCGAGCATGTCCTTGGTGAAAGAGATTCTTTCATGCTTGATCATGTTATAGAACTATACCCATGACTCAATAATATACAAATGATAACATGACTTAAACTTCGATGCATACATACCTCATCTTGATTCTCCCTTGATCATCCTTTGGTGTGGCCCTTCTTGCTTCATCTTAGCTTTCCTGCATATCATCCTTTTCTTGAATCCTATGAATGGGATTCCCAATGAGACATTTGCCTTGGTTCATGAACCTTCTTTTGAAGATTCCATCATAGGATCTTAAGGATCCTAGCCTTGCAAATGTTTCCTTCCTTTTATGACGTAGGTCTTCTAAGATTCTTATCATGATCAAGTTTTTTTCATTATGTATGAGGTCCTATACTAGGTACGCTTCTTCTACATGAATAAATTGAGCTGTATCTAGATTCTGCCATGCTCCTATATTTTAGAAGATATTTCTACTTATGCATTTTGTTCTTATCGTAAATGTTACATCTACATGAGTGTCTAGAACTCTATGTACATCATGTTGCTAGATTCTAGAGGGTGATTCTAGCCATGCAATTTAATTTATTCCTACATACTCTTATTCTACTCAAAACTTTGAAAGAAGTTTAGAAGTAAAGAGTTTGACCTAGTCATAGTAGAGATCCGAAGGATCTTCCTGCTTTAGCTTCTTTCCTTCTTCTTTCATCTCTTGAGTTATGTGAGCTTCTTCCCTCTTCCTTTTGTTGTTGTCCTTCTTAAGCTTAGGATAATACCTTTTGTAGTGTCCATATTCTTGGCATCCAAAACATTGGATCTTGGACATGTCTTTGTTGTTTGTTCTTCATGGACCAAACTTGCCAAATTTACCCTTTCTTTTGGCCATGGTAGCAAATGCTTGCTCCTTTGGTCCCACATCTTCTTTTTCGTTAAGTCCAGTTTCCTCTGTTCTGCATAAAGACCGCATTTCACTGAGAGTGGTTGCTTCCTTCTTGCATATATGCTAGATGTGAAGTTTCCCCACTCCCCAGGTAGAGCATTGAGTACTACAATTGTCATATCTCTATCTGACATGACTTCCCCAAGCTCTTGAAGTTGATCTCTCATTTCAAACATTTTCATGAAGTAGGGAGCTATTCCTTCCTCTATTATCTTCATCTTGTATAATTCATTCCTCAGAGATATTACTTCTCCAGTGGTGGATACCGAGAATAGCACTACTAGCTTAACATAAATTTCTTTCAATGTCTCAAACTTGGAGACATAGGGAATGAGAAAGTCTTTGATTGATTCTATCAAAATCCTTTGAGGTCTTGTCTCATCCTTATTGTACTTGGCTAAGGCTTGAGTCTACTCCTTAGCAAGGATAGTGATATTCCCTTTGACATGCTCTAGGAGTTCATTCTCCTTGAGTAGTAGATCAGCCTTCTTCTTCCATGCAAGAAAGTTATTGGTGCCCACCAATTTATTGCTTTCCTTGCAAAACGGCATTGATGTATATTCAGAAGGGGACATTTACTTACTTGGTAGATTTTCAGATGTAATGGAATTGCTTCTTCCTTGAAGACTTGGTGGCTTGTCTTCCCTGGATCTTGATGCTCTTCAAGTGGACTCGCTTGATGATGAGATTTGCTTGATGACTTGTAGCTTGATCTATGTCCTGCTCCAATCTGTTCTTCTTTGTAGGTGCCTTTACGTAAGGCTCTTCTTCTAGCTTTATAGACCTCCTTGTAAACCCTTCTTGTCCTTGAAGTGGTTGAGACTTCCATGCTTGATGCTTCAACATTTTAGATGCTTCTTTTGATGAGTGTTCTTGAGTTGCCCTTTCCTTGATGTGTCACCTACGCTTTGATACCATGTTGAAGAATCTAGGGCAAAGTAGTGTTGTGATGATTCTTCGTTACTTGATAACAATTTGTGGAGTCTTTTCACTTTTCTTGTTAGCTTATGCTTCTTCTTCTTATTATTAGTGTATATGTGTGAACTTCATCAAACTGCTCCCAAAACAAAATAACAAGAACACAAAGCTCTGGCTCTCTGCCAGGGACAAAACCTCTCCACTCTTGAGAGGAAAACCCTTTGTAAGTTTTCTCTTATTGAAGCTTCTTATTTGAACAACAGTCAAACCCTAGACCCTTGACTAGGATGTCCTCCAAGCATAAGTCAAATCCTTCCTCTTTCTGCACAATCACTTCCAGCACATGGACCTCTACCTTTCGTCACTCCTACTCCTTAGTACTTCGTCCTTTTCTTCGACTTGTCTTAGTTAGGAAACCCTAGTATATTAGGGTTTCTCTACTTCGCTATAAAGAGAACCTTCTTCACTCTTCTTTGGATACCTTGTAGACCTCAATGCACATCTGAATGAGGTTGCTTATGTTGCAGCCCTTGACTGCTGTTGAATCCACAAAAGTTTACCTTACTAAAGTCTTCACATGTGTGGACAGAAACCCTAGAACAGTCCTCCTTTCTTCGCTTTCTTTTTCTTCCTTCTTTGCTGGATGGGGAGGCCTAATAGACCTTGGATATTAACCCAAAACAGAGATATGATTTCCTGTTATACTTGGCCGCAGATAGATCCCTTTCTTCCTCATACATGTGACTGTTGATGCCCTAATAACGGTCTTTTCACCTTCGTTGTTTTGTCTCCTTGTCTTTCTATTCCTGCAACCTTTTTGTCTCGGCTTCCTTGCGTCCTTCTATTCCTCTTCTTGCTTGCGTATTTCAGAGAAAGTTGTGTGTCAAATGAGGAGTGGACAACCTCTATAAATAGAGCTTTGTCCCTCCTCCTTTAGGCCGACTTCACTGTCTTCTAGGCCGACTTGGCAGTTACATTATATTTCCTCTTTTAGTCATCAATTCGCTGCTTGGAGACTTCGTTGATGCTAGGAGAGGATATGACTTATCTTGGAGGTGTTCCGATGACCATGTATATTGACTTACTTGATGTAACATGCCCTTAAAGGGTCTTATCATAATTACATTTTGACTTTGACTTTCTAGAAGCACAAAAATGTGCTTGACCTATTTTCAATGAGCAAGAAACTCATTGACAAAATATTACAATAATAATTTCTCTTTTCTTGAATAAATACAAATATCAAAATTACATTAATGAAGACCTAGCACAGTTACATTTCCTTCAACACATGTCAATTACCCCATAGCTATACATCTTTTCGCGCATGGATTTCCATCATGTCTGAGCACTCAGATGATCCACAGATTCATCATTATCAGTTATATGTACACTGGAGTTTTGTAAACCCATTCTGCATTTTGTAATGTAAATGATCCTAGTAAGACAAATGTATGTAACAACCTAGGTAAATTTATTTTTCTGATGATGATTTCTATCCTAATAACTTTTTAGTCTCACTGATCCATGTGTGTTTCTAAACACGGATGATCGACTGAGTCTTTCCCTCCAGCCTCACCCCAAAGCTACGGTGGATTTTGTCGTGAAGATTTTAGATGGTTCCTAGTGTTATTTATCGAGTCTCTGTAAAAGTGATTTGGGAATAATTCTAACTATTTGATTAGATTATTTTATTACAAGTCACTTAGTCTACTAAATCATATTTTGTGTCGCAAAAATGAGTAATTATTAAGGGTCTCTAACGAACAGGTGTTTCCCCTTCATGGGTTAGAAATGTAATATTTCATGCAAAAAATATTTAGTGCATGGTCCCTCGTAATTAGACAGCATGGCTAAATATTAGAGGGTTGGGAAAATTAGTAATACACTCATGAGTCAATTAATTAAAATTTCTGGCTAAACTAAATTAAAATGTTAAAGCCATAAATTTTATTAATTTAGGTCCTAGGAAAAATTAAATTCTCCAACATTTAAAATTTGTGAGTTTTAAAGTTTTTAATTTTTGGAGGTCCCCAACCAAGAGAATATTGAAAATTGCAAGATATTTTGAACCCTCAGGCCATAGTAGTTAAGTCAAAGACAATTTTTTGCAACAATTAACTCAAAATAATCATTTTTGAATTAATTAAAAGGAAATAAAAGGTGAAATTTGAATTTCCTCAAAAAGCAACTTTATTTCAACAGTGATGATTAAAAAATCATTAATCTTCATCAACGATTGAGATTGTTTTGATGGGGATCAATCCAACTAGCCGTTAGAGAATTTTTCTATAAATGATAGGCCTCTCTCCATTATTTGAATTCGATTTCTGAATTGTGTACTAGCTCTAAGAAAGCTCTTGTAACTCTTTCTGGTTAATAAAACGCAAAGACTTTGGGGTTTTAGATCGTGGTGTTCCTCTTTCATATTTATGTGGTAATATTGTTCTTAATACTTTGCTACTTTTATTTACATTTGTTGGTTAATAGCCTTTGAAGGATGATGTGTACAAGTATCTTGCACAAATTTCTGGGTTTTTACTATTTAGAATATCATTTTGATTTTATAGAAGTAGCAGGTATCCCTATTTCTTGATTCTTTTATGATCATTTTTAAATCTCTATTAATCTAACAATCAGATCTAAGTGTGCAGAAGTTATCATTCAGGATTTGGGCATTTGGGGAAGTCCTTAGCTGGACCAACTGACTCTCAGTTTGCAGAATCTAAAAGAGTCCACTGTCTTTTTAATTTCTGAAGTCACTTTATAGAATATCTTACAAGGTTTTTCTTGGGCTTGTGCCTCTTTAAAATTTCAAATTTATTTCTAAATATTGTGCAAAATTTGTTTAAATCTGGTTAATATAGGACTTTGATCTACAGATCTGCTAGATCTCTAGAATATTATTGTATATTTGTAAATAGCAAATTTCTAATTCATTGGGGTTCTAGGTATTTCAAATTTTTGTATATACATGCTTTCGGGTTTTCTGTCTTTTATTTGTGCAGGAAAAA